>JABASF010001891.1:0-18394 GCA_019776145.1 Harlomillsia oculata
AGTTTACTTTTCGCCTTCTGCTCCAACCACCATTCTTAAACCCAACGGAGATGCAACTATTACATCTGCAGAGTAGAATCCCGTGTACAGCTATAAAAATTGAAACCTTCGTTTAAAAACTTTTTCAATTAATGAGTCTTCAGTATATAATAATAATGAAAGTTTCCACTTCCCACTGACTTTAATGCTTTTCTTTGTCACTGCCAACCCAATTTTAAAGTTGTCCTCGACATTTCCACTGAACAACTGATTGTAATCATCCGGCTTCGGATTCGTTTTTGGAAGAAATAAAGTAGATCCGCCGAACTCTTCCAAAAATCGCCGTTTGTTAGCCACTGTACCCTTTTCTTCAGGAAGTATTAGTGAAATAAGCGTCTGAATAATCCTGGAATAAAAGGAATCGAAATATAATAAAATTAAATACCATGTTTATTTAATTCACAACGCAACTTACTTTAATGCTCTATTTTTAAATGGGGTTAAAATCAAGACTTTAGGCCGAACGAAACTTTGGTCTCGATACTCATCCGGAACTTCGACCTTATCAACCATTTTGGCATTATGGTTAACAATCCGAGTTCGCGTTTTTAGTACATGATTGGCAGCGTGCAAACAATAAGTCTGTGACAATAAAATATATTGATTTGAACACACAGATTATTCAATTTGAAATTACTAATAAGTACGTACATTTAGATTGTGGCAAACTGCTATATTTAAATAGAATTTATTAAGAAAATTTTCAAGTAGGAAAATAAAATGCATACCACGCGTAAAGCATGTTCGTTCTCAAACGTCATTTGAGGATAGTAGAAATCAAAGTACTGAGATATCAATGAAAAAACTTCGGTCTGAAAGGACGTTAGTGGCCCTTTCTCCTTCGCTTCATCCATCACTTTCTAAATATGAACAAAACCCTGAAACGTAAGGTCCAGTGTCGGAAGAAAATTAATCTGCTATAAAAAGGAAAAGGCTTGCCTGGTTTACAAAGGGAAGTGTAGTCAACAACTGATTCTTAATAAAAAGTTCTTCTGGGGGCATGTAATACTTAAAACGCTTTACTGGCGGATGAGGAAGTTTGATTAAACGACCGTGATTCTTCGTGAGCAACGTATTTGTCGATGAAGCTGAAGAATTATCTTCATTATGGTCGTTCTCTGTTCGTTCTCGTTCTATGCAACTAAATAGGAAATTCTCAAGTACGGGCCATTCGTATTTATAGTTCGAACTGTAAAGTTTGTCACCACGGGCTTTGAACAAAGTTTGCAATTCGTCCGATAGTTCTCCCTCAAAATGAAGTACAAATGGATCCAGTAACTTAACATCTTCACCCTGGAAAATACAAAAATACCACAGTTATGAAGGTTTAACGAAATTGAATGCAGCGTTATGTATTCCATTCATACATCTGAATCAGAATCCATTTCGGTATCCTCAATCACAGGTTCTTCTTTCAAAGTAACTTCCGTTTCGTCAGAAATGGTCCCCATTGTTGGAGCATCAGACTTATTATCCGAATTGTTTCGAATCCCGGAATTCTCTACTTGAGTACTTTCACTCTTCAGAACCACATCAGCGGTTTCGTTCGCTGCCGTCGGAATGGGTCCATCTTCTAAATCCTCGTCATTATCGTCGGATATATCCTCGTCATCGCTTTCACTTTCACTTTGTATCTGCACAGTTTTTCGACCTTTCTCCTTCGTGAGTAAGGACATAAGCTCATTGTATGGAGTCACCTCTTCTTCACTTTCACTTTCCGACGATTCAATAGTCGGTCGCTTTTCTCCAACATGCGACCTAGCGAACCTTTTCCCTTGTTGCTGTCCACGTGAGGATGGTTTAGTCCGCTTGTTATTGCTGACCGGGTCAAACGACATATCTTCACTGGGATGATGTTCTCCAAACTGTCGCATATGCTGGGACTGTTTCGTGGACATGACCTCTTGTTTCCGAGATCGAGACCAACCTCCTTGGCCTCCTCCTCGAAATCTTCCTCGACCCCGACCACCGCGTCCACCCATGTTGATGTTGGGGTAGGATTGTAAATTGTAAATATGACGATCTGACAATGACGACTGTGGACGTTTGTAACTGCTTTTTAAAAAAAACCCAGAATTACTATTATACTAATAGAAAAATGATAATATAGTTTGCAGCTGATCTGTAATCTCTAATCTCTGCTCTGGTTTGTCGTATATTACAATGTAAATTACTGTGATCTGTGATGTAACTTACCTTACTGTGCGCAAACCCACGGAAAAAGTAGGATAACAAAAACACCGAAAAAACCGAATTTGACGTTGAAAAGGACTTTTAGGATGTGTGCGGTGAGCACGTGTTGACAATTTATAAGAGGTGGATAGGAAAAGGGATCGCGAATCGCGAATCGCGGGTGCATAAAGAGATATGAAAGAGACAAGTGCCATCTGGGCTATATAGGGAAACAGCCTGTAGTGCCGAGTGTATAGGTAGCTCTCTCCTCTGCTCTCGTTGAATCCTCTCATCATTCCGTTATAAGCTGAGCAAGAATACGAATTAAGTAGACAACATAGCAAAGCAAAGTGAAGCTAGGGAAAAAGCTTTGCGTTTGTGTATTCGTTTTCGTCAAAAGTTGATTTCTTGTCATTCATTCGTGAAAATAAAGAGAAAACTCCCGAATTTCCTAACTCTCCAGTTATCGGCTTGAGTCCGATTGAATCAACTTTTGTGGGGACATGCTCATAGCTCATGTGCAGACAGGCTAAAAGAAACTTGGAGCCGAAGAATGTCGACCAGTTGACAGTCGTCTAGCTTCGTTAACTTTCGTCTCTACAATTAAGGCAGTCATCATCGGTCATCATCGTGTTTTTGTGTACACCGTGTGCTGATTGCTTGCTGAGCTGACGTAATCAATTATCAGAAAACTGTGATTTTTTTGTAAAACACTTAACGAAATTGCGAGTGGAAGCAAACATTTACTATATAAAAATTAATTTTGTGTCGTAATCACACATCACATCAAACTAAAATAGCAATCGGATGGTCGTCTCGTTGCCAGTTGTCACCTCTTCGTAAAACTGATAAGTTCGGTAAATCCGTAACACGAGTTTGGTTTAATACACTATTTAGCATAGTTTTCGTTAAATATGTTTGCTGTATTAATGCTGTTTTATGTTTTCTCATTAAATAGATTTTGCATCAAAAATGCAATGTGGCTATAAGGCTAAAGTCGGGAGAAAATGTGGTTGCTGGTAGAATGTGCGGTGGACCGTGGGAGTGAAGAAATGCCTTAAATCGGTGCGATGGCATCCCTCGGCGGTGGCGGGGAGGCGGGTAGTTGCGGCCGCGAGGAACTCAAGAGTCAATTTTCAACGAGAGAAGGCATCTACCGCTTGTCATCTGCGGTGGAATTCTCCCGTAACTCCCGACCTATGACCTATGTGACCAACACCACCAATAATCCAGCTCCGGGCACGAGTCCGCCTGTCCGAGTGTCGTTTGTTAACCTACTTCAAGCGTCAGCTGTGGACACTTTAACTTTGACGGATGTCGTCCCTACTAGCGGAGCCAGTGACCCATCAAACTCTAGATCCAATTCTCCTCCTCCTGGTGGTGGTGGCGGCGGCGGGCATGTTAACAATTGTTCTAGTGTTCCAAACGACTCCCTCCCACCGGACCAAGAGTCCAATCCTGATGTATACAATTCCAATCATCGCATTTGTCTCAATTTGGGGAAAGAACTGTTCATCTATCCGTATTTAGGATGTCGTAAAGTAAGTTTCGACTTGACTGCTTGTACTACTGTTTAACTGTTTAGTGTTTACATTTGTTTGCTTTACGTTAACTGTTGTACTTTTATCTTTAATTGCAGCCAATTGACATAAGTAAGCCTATTGACAAAAGAGTGTATAAAGGAACGAATCCAACATGTCACGATTTCAATTCTTCGTGCGCAACGCAAGATAGTCTTTTGGTACTCATCGGTTTTTCCCTCGGACAGGTACACAAAGTGAATTATTATATTTATATCGAAGTAACTCGTACACTGTGGACTTCTAATTTTTATACGACGCAATGAAAAAGTTATATGATTTCTTTTGTCGTTTATCATTCTCATAGATTCAACTGTTAGACCCGGTATCGAAGGAAATCAACAAGCTGTTTAATGAGGAAGTACGTGCTTAAGTTCATTCTCATCAATTTACAACTAACCAATGAACCAATAAAATACGTCATTCTGCATCTTTTTTTTCTTTCTTTCGTGGCTTACGACTGTTACGCTATACGCGTTCCCTATAATAGTACTGTACTAATACATTACTGTTTTGATGATTTTATTTGCAGAGAGCAATAGATAAGACACGCGCGACCTGCATTCGGTGGGTACCTAATTCTACGACCCAGTTCCTGGTTTCACATGCGAGTGGGCACATGTATTTATACAGTGTCGAAAATTCCTGTGGTACAACTGTCCCTCATTACCAAATTGCGAAACAAGGACCAGGCTACTCAGTGTGGAATTGTAAAAGTAAAACTCCCCGAAATCCCATTATTCGCTGGACACTTGGCGAAGGTGCTATTAATGAGTTTGCCTTTTCTCCATGTGGACAGTACGTGGCGGTGGTTGCTCAAGATGGATTTTTAAGAATTTTAAGGTTAGATTGTCGAAGTATATGTGTTGTGAGTTGTGTTGTGATTATGACTTATGACAGCTATATTTATGATTTTAACGTAAGCCACGAAAGAAAGAAAAAAAAGATGCAGAATGACGTATTTTATTGGTTCATTGGTTAGTTGTAAATTGATGAGAATGAACTTAAGCACGTACTTCCTCATTAAACAGCTTGTTGTGTGTTTGCTGGTCGCCTGACAGTAAATACATTTGCGTGGGAGGTGAAGACGATTTAGTCACTCTTTGGAGTTTTAAAGAAAGGAGAGTTGTTGCAAGGGGCCAAGGACACAAGTACAACTTTTAAGATTATTCTATTATACTCATATTATGAGCTTATGATATGATGTAGGTAATTTAATAAAGCCAGAACAGAACAGAAGCTTGTAATGAACACAACTATTGTTTGTAGATCGTGGGTATCCGTTGTGGCATTTGACCCCATCACAACAACATACGGTGATATGGACCTTACTGAAGACTGTGCTGGGGAATCGTGCATAGGAGGACATCGGCAACACTCGAATAATGATTGTCAATCCTCTGGTGTGTTTTCGTGTGATTCGTGTGGAACCGGGGGGAATTCGGTTCAAAATCATGTTAACTGTGCGTCGTGTCAACACAATTCAAGTGGAAAGCCACTAGTGAATCATGTGAATAGTTCTTCGACGAATACGAACTGCAACACTCCTAATTTCGTTTCCCGGGCGAGTAGATACAGTAGGACTTCAGAGAACATGAGGCTCAGCACATCGGAATCAACCGTTACACGAATACCGGCGTGCTATCGAGTTGGCTCAGTTGGACAAGACACGCAGTTGTGTTTGTGGGATTTAACGGAGGATGTCTTAAAGCAGCCTTTCGGAAAATCTCGAACTGCATCTCGACTGCCGGGTGAAGTGAGCCCGTTTGCCCATTCCAATTCTAAATTATGCAATAGTAGTCATCATCATCAATCCAGTAACTCAAGTCTGCCAAACTATGCTTCAGTAATTGGGAATTGTACGTCGGTCAATTGTGGTGATACCGGTCCGACGCACAACTCTCATGACAAGGAGGACGGGATTGTAGAAAATAATGGTGGAAATGGCAATGGAGGACCAGGAGCTTCTCTTTTCAACAGCAATGCTACCAACTCCACTAATGGCAACGGACCAACTCACAACTCTTCTGGTCATAGTCACAGCATTTTGTCACTCCGGTTTGGAGGTTTGAGCTTCGGTGGCAGTGGTGGTGATAAAGACAAAAGTGACAAAACAAAAGACAAAGATCAAAAAGAACATAAAAGAAACTTTAGTTTAGGATCTTCCAAACCTGATAAAGTAGCAGCTGGTGGTTCCAAATCTGGTGGTTCAGTCAGTGGTGAATTGGGTCTTGGAGCGAATATTAATCTGGATGATCCTTTAAAACTAATAGGAACTCAAGCTTGCCCTCGTTTAGATGAATGTCCACTCCTAGAGCCCCTTGTTTGTAAGAAGATATCTCATGAACGACTTACGTCACTTATTTTTCGAGAGGAATCCATCGTCACCGCTTGTCAAGACGGAATCGTGTGTACATGGGCCAGACCTGGCGATGTCATTAGTCAATTATAACGTTACGATTTCAAGTGATCATCTACTCTACAACACATTCAGTTCATCATCATATCTGCGTTTTACTACAATTACTACCCATTCATTTTAATTTCTCACCTTGTGTGACCAATTTACCACGGGCTACTAAACGTGTCTCAAATCCAGGCTACGATGGTATTACTACGATTAATATATTATATTTACTAGTTGATTACATTACATTGTAACTTTGTAACCCCTACCCCTACAGTTATACATAAAAGACCGTTTCGCTCTGTTTTCACTTCTTTAACACTATTTCAATTGTGAACCTTTATTGAGAAAATCCCTTCCGAATTTGCGTTGACGGAGCGCATTCGCAATTGTAGTCGTAGCAGTTATGAATTCATATTAGTTTCAATTTCTGTGATGTTTGCACATTTGTTCGTATCTCACTCGCATCCAGTGCTCATCCTATTTCTAACGTATTTGTATGACTTTGTCACTTTGTATTTCTACCTTGCCTTTTACATTTATATTTCACTGTTTAATGTGAAAAGGTGCCAAACTGTTTTGTTATTGTTACTACATGTAAGGTCATTTAAAACTTAAAAGGCATTTCGAGTCTTGAATCTTCAATACTTTCTCTTTCTTCGACCAATCCACAGCAATACACTTTCTTCCATTACGGCTACGGCATTAATACACGTAATTTATTCTAGAATTTTCAAAATCGCAATATGAGAAATCTTTGTTCTCTTTCACTTCAAGAAGCTCGTCGCTTGTCTTCGCCTTGTCGTTGTTGTTCATTGTGAACTTTCTCTCTACAGTCTAGGGCATTTAGATTTCAATTCTGTGCCTTTCCTGTTCAACTGGAAACTTGATTTCTTGTGTTTACACAAAATTAACGTGTTCTAAAGAATTCTAGTAATATTCACTATAAATCGAAATAATGTTAACTATTTATTTAATGATCAAAGATCAAACCTTTAAGAAACAGACTGACTGATTTTAACGATATTAGATATTACACATCTATGCTTGTTGTTTCAAAGGGTAATGTGTTTGTGGAGAACGGTTTTTTGGTCATCAAGGTGAGAACTAATGAAGATGTGATGCGATTGGCATAAATAACAATAACTAAATAACGATCATTTACTTTTTATTGATCAATACTTTTCCCAGATGCATTTTGTTTTTTTGTCTTGCATGTTATGTGACACGTAGTAAGTTGCACTTTTGTTGTTTGTTCTTATAAATGGGGTTGTTATCATTTTGATGCTACATACAGTGTTAAGTTATTATTATCCTTGTTAGCTTTATTCGTTTATTAGTTTAAATACGAACAAGTGAGATAAAAAGCCAAAGGTTTTTAAATATTCATTTCTTGATTTCTTTCGTTCGTAATTCAACTTCATTTATTTACGCATTATTTATTTTTTGCGTTTCTTTTTCCTCTTCGTACAGGGCATTGGGAATTGGGATTTCAGCAATATATAATTATAAAATTATAAAAGACCTACGTTTATTTTTCAGTAAATCCTTGTCTCAAACTCAATCACTTTGCGTCTTGTTGCGCCCATGTCGTAATCGTAACGTACTTTACGCGTATTGTGTCCACCTCACTCGCCTCCCTGCTTCTACAATATTTTGATACAATTTTATTAATTCCAATCAAAATAATAATCATCGGTTTACGTATAATCTCCTTCTCACGATCCAATAATAGATCACCGACCTGGTCCCAATGATTCTGCTTGCATTTGTTTGATGCATTTTTATTACAATTACAAATAATCCAACTCATCAATAAGTCGCATATGAGATAATGAGTGAAAATATTTATATTTAAATAACATGAGAGAGTGACACAGTGACACTCTCGTCATTAAATTAACTATATGTGCATAATAAAAGCGAAAAAATTACAATACGCGTCTCAATAAATAAGTGCTTTAATTGGATGAAGATAAATACCGACAAGAAAAGCACAAAAACGTATCAAAAAATGAAACTGTTAAAACGTGAACGACGTTTTAAAAAAAGTGAATAAAAATTATATTGATGATGATTTTGTTAGATAAATAAGATAGAACCGTCGTCATCGTTTCATTTTTCATAAGCTTTGTTCACAGGACGACGGAAGAAATGATGTTTCATTATTTTATAAAAGTCTACATTTTCTGTGCATGTGAGAAGCGTGAGGTGGTGAAAGGACGCTTAAAATTCATTTAATTTCTTAAACAAGTTTAATATTTCAAATTGAAGATGAATTTTGAAATTAAAAAATAGGATAAAAATGAGATAAATTAAGGTGAGAACGTGAGAAGTGAAACGCCACCAATGCAAAAGATAGAGAACCAAAAAAGGGGCTCATAATAAATGACCGTTTAGAGGTCTAAGGCGGATAAGGTAGGGGATTCTCCTATATAAAAGGTGCTGTGGGTGGGAAGTGGGAAGGGGTGAGTTAGTGTAGAGGTTGCGCTGGCCCGTTGCAGTGCGGCGTGTCCTTCGCTCTTCGCTGGTTCGCTCTTCTCTATGATTTTGTGAGATCCCTTTGCTGTTGTGTTCCCTTTTTGGTGGATTGATTCTGATTGTACCATTTTTACTATACGACGTCCGACTACTACAATACGACGATGAGCTTTGAAGAAGAAGAGTCATCTTCACTGTCTCAGCCTCGTCGTTCATCAACATTGTAAAATTGTATTATTTAGAGGGATTTGGAATACAATAGTTCCATAAATAACAAAATTCCATTTCATATTTGCAGCTTAGCAATTTAGTTTTTTTTTATAAATGCGGAGTAATGTAGTTTTCGTTTTGTATTGGTGGATTTTTCGTTTGGATCGAGGGTCGACCTTCATTCAGAATGTGGTGAGAAATCCTGGAGATCTGTGAAGTACAAGGTTAGTTTGTGTGTCAAGAGCGAGTGTTGTGAATTTGTGACGGATTTATGGTTTAAGATTGAATCCCAGTTTTCTTCGGTGATCAGTGGTCAGCTGAAATTTAGTTACAATGACGGACACTCGCCGGCGGGTGAAATTGTATGCTTTGAATGCTGAAAGACAATGGGATGATAGAGGAACGGGTCATGTCTCATCGTCCTATGTTGACCGTCTTAAAGGAGTTTCATTGCTAGTCAGAGCGGAGTCTGATGGTGAGTTCACCATTTCAAGTCAGTCTGACATTTTTTTAAGTCTTTATATCGATTTGCATGTGCTACTTAACGTAATCAAGTTGGAACATACCTATTCTAATTTTTGAAATTTTAATTATTTGAAGCTGTGGGCTCTCTGCTCTTGGAATCGAAAATTCAACCGGATACTGCTTACCAAAAACAACAGGTTTGTTTATTATTGTTTTGATGATTGATTATTAGATCTTAAAGGCTGGAAGCCTAACCATCTAAACCTGGGCCTGGAACCTTAATTTTTAATGCGTGTTGTGACTTTGTGATTTACAGGATACTTTGATTGTATGGTCCGAAGGTGACAATTTCGATCTTGCTCTCAGCTTTCAGGAGAAGGCTGGTTGTGATGAAATTTGGGAAAAGATTTGTCAAGTACAGGGAAAAGATCCATCCGTCGATATTACTCAGGTACGGTACATGTTGTTTTAGCGCTGGTCGCCAATGTTATTTTAATTAATCCAATAGAATGATCTAATCCAATGAATTTTAAAATGTCATTTTGAATTTTGGACTGAATAGGATGTGGTAGAGGAGTCAGAAGATGAAAAGGTTTGAAGATGTTAGTGATCCAGCACCACCAATCGAATTACCAGCACCAGAAATTGGCCGACTTTATGATCTCCAGGAACTTGTGGCTAGTTGCTTAACAGTGCCTTTGAGAAGGGAAAAACTTGCTCTCGCCTTGGAACAAGATGGATATATTCGCAAATTATTGGACTCTTTTCGAACAGCTGAAGAAACTAATGACAAAGCTGCCCTACTGCATCTGTACCACATTTTCCGAAGCATATTCTTACTGAATAAAAATGCAATATTTGAAATTGTTTTTACAGGTAAAACTAGGTTCTGAAATATTTTACACGAGGTGTAGATTTATGTATTCGAAAAGATAATGATGTTATATATATTCATATTCATTTACAGAGGAATCGATTTACGACGTTGTTGGTTGTCTTGAATATGATCCCAATGGTCCAGTCCCTCACAAACACCGGAACTATCTTAAACAAAACGCCCGCTACAAACAAGTCCTAACGATTAGTAATACGGAGCTTTTGTCAAAAATCCATCAAACTTACAGAGTGCAATACATTCACGATGCTGTTTTACCTGCACCAACTGCATTTGAAGAGAATATGCTGTCCACATTGTCCTCTTTTATCTTCTTTAATAAGGTCGAAATTGTTAGCATGATTCAGGTAATGTTTAATTTTTTCTTCTTGCTTTATATTATAATGTAATATTATTAAAGTAACATTTGGAACATTTTAATGGAAATAAAGTTGACTATTTTCACATTGCTATGTATAGGAGGATGAAAAGTTGCTGAAACAGTTGTTTTCCGAACTCACCGATGAAAGTACACCGGATGCCAGAAGAAAAGATCTCATTCTGTTTCTCAAAGAACTATGTGCCTTTGCCCAAAATTTGCAACCGCAGGCTCGAGAAGCATTTTATAAGGTTTGAGTTCATTTTTGGACGAATTAAAGTATCAGTAAACCAATATCGTTCCGCTGATGACCATCACGCGCTGTGGCTTAAGGGGGACTGGTCCCTTTGGGAAACTATTTGCAAGTTGACGAATCACCTTCGTTAAAATTGCTTGTCAATAGTCGCTCAAAGTTGATCAGGTGTTGCCTCTGATGGGCTATGATTATGAGAGCTGAGGATCGTTATTGTTTTTAACATTTTAAGTTTAACTAAGAAATATAGTTATGGTATTTAATACCAGGTACTAATATATGTTAACATTAATTCTCAGGCGCTGACAAATCAAGGTATTCTTTTGGCATTGGAACTGGGACTTCCAATCTCAGATTCCATGGCCAAAACTGCATGCATTGACGTTCTCACTGCTGTGGTTGAATTTTCTCCAACTTTGGTACGGGATTATTGTCTCAATCAAGTAGCGGATGCGGATGATGTAAGTGTTATGAGAACTTGTGATTTGATTTGTCAGTCATAAATAAAGCTTGAATTCTATATCAATTTATTATATGTATAATAATAATGTTTGTTATTTATCTGTTTTTAGGATCAATTATTGTTGAATGTCGTTATTCAACAGTTAATTAGCGATAAGGATCCGGATCTTGGGGGAGCAGTGCAATTAAGTGGAATCCTAAGGTTACTGATTGATCCCGAGAATATGCTGTCAGCTCTGAATAAATCGGAGAAAACGGAATTTCTCAACTTGTATTATAAACATTCAATGCATATACTCATTGGTAAGCCAATTTTGCTTCTTTTGTAATATTTATTATCTCATTAGCGTTATATAATTGCACGTGTAGAACGGGGACTGTATTTTGAATGTGTAAATTCATACTGTACCTTCCATACTTACAAGTTACAATTGATTAATATTGACCTTTCATTTCTTGTTATTGCTTCATTTCTTTCGTTACCTTGTCCCTTAATTAATTTGCTACCATTATGAAAAGTTGAAGATCGTTGTCTTTTTGTCTTTTAACGTTTTTAGTTGGTCATTGTAATAAAAGTAATGGTGTATTGTTTTTTCTTTGTGATTTAGGTCCTTTACTTGGAAATACGGTAGGTGACAAACCAGTTAAGGAGGATTTAGGCACAGCTCAACTGTTGTGGCTACTGCTAGAGCTGTTAAGCTTTTGCGTAGAACATCACAGTTATCATATTAAAAGTTACATCCTGAATAAGGATTTACTTCGACGAGTTTTGGTCCTCATGAAGTCCAAACATACTTTCCTCGTACTTGGTGCCCTCCGACTTCTACGGAAAGTTCTTGCTCTCAAGGATGATATTTATAATCGCTACATCGTCAAAGGTTTTTTATTTGGTCCGGTGGTCGATGCATTCATGAGAAACCAAGGAAGATATAACCTTCTAGATTCCGCTGTAATTGAGTTGTTCGAATTCATCAAAACCGTAAGTTTGAAAACATTAATTTAATTTTTCATTTTATGTAGTATTCCAGTTTACAGTGGTAAAGTACCTAATCAATATTTATTTTTTGTTACTTTCAGGAGGACGTGCGAATGCTCGTGAATCATATAATGGAGAATTATGAGCAACAATTAGATACAGTGACTTATGTACAAACGTTTCGGAATCTGAAGGTTCGCTGGGAACAAAACCAAGAACGATTTAAGGACCGAAACACTATAGAGACTGTTCCAGCTTTATTAAGGAACAATCGCTTCCGTCGAGATCCGCGGCAAGTGGACGAAGATGAGGAAATGTGGTTCAATGATGAAGACGAACTGGAGGACGGAGATGGTGTAGTTCCTGTTCCTAATTCCTCAGAACTGATACCTCGCAATTCTAAATTAGACGAAGAATTACAAATAGACGCTATAGGTAACAATATAAAATTTATATTTCACGTTACCATTAATCAATAATCATGCAAGGGCTAATGTGAATGATTTAGTAGGGAAACTACTAGATAAAAAAGCCGAGGGGATGACCGGTGGCAATGCTTCTCCTAGAACTTCACCTATACCGTCAAACAACGTAGCTTCAACTTCACCCCCATCGGTATGTGTTGTGTGATGATTATTATTCAAGAATTCAAGATGTTCTTTGTAGGAGTATGTAATGACATTGTATAATGGTTTTCAGATCGGCCTTGTAGATTATGATGGTGATTCAGACGAAGAAGAAGAATCCGATGAATCTGATGATAGTTTTGGTTCAGAAGAAAAAGCCGCCAAACGACCACGTTTGTCTTAGCTCCTGTAATTACTATTAAGCGTTGACATTTCGTTCTTATATCATCGCACCGTAAAGAAAAGCTTGTTAGTAGTTAGTATAGAAATTGGGAACATAGCATGTTGTTTAATGCAGTATCTTATTTATTATTGTAATTTGGTTGTCGATTTCAGTTAATTCTAAAACTAAATTTCTCTAGTAAAGACTAAAGAACAACGGTGTGTCCGGTTAGTTTGTCAGAATTTGCAGAATTTGGAGTTGAACTAACACTCAACTTTTAAATTGTAGTTCTGTAGTTACGCTGAGCTAATTGGTGCATCAGTGATGACGACAAGACGAGCTGTTGTAATGCCAAACTTATTCTTTACTTGTTGGAAGTGCTAGCTTGACATTATTAGTTTTTGTTTTCGCTCAAATGGTAAAGAATGTTCTTATTGTTTTGAAAATTAGGATTGGTCGTTGAATTTTTTTAATAAGGTTAAATTGGTGTGTCACGACTCACGACACGAACGTATGTCATCCAAAACATGCTAACTAATATAACCTGCACGAGTTGTGTAGGCAAAGTTTGCAAACTCTATTAAACTTTTTACGAAAATTGATGGGTTCATTTTATATGTATTACGAGCAGCTGCAACAAGCCGAGGAATTTACTTGATCATGAATTGCATTGTTCCCACCCTCACTTGTACTTGTACAGTTTGAATTGGTACTATTATAACACATCACGAGTTAATTATTATATAAACTACATCTACATATTAGGTTATTTTACACACTAGCTTGTTTAGCAAAGATTAGTTGTTCCGTACCAGGTAAAGGTCTTCAGAGTCAACTCATATAGTTTGTAGTATCACATTACAACCTTAACATTCTTACTCGATGAAGATGTTAATTATGCATTGCCTTCACTAGCTAAAATTGTAAATGAATTTAATGTGCGTTAGAATTAGCTTTAGATTAGATTGTAGAAAAGTAGGAACTGTAAAAAAACGTCATAGATCATGATCCGATTCTACGTATCTCAAAATGGAATCCACGATGGGTCTGTTTGAATTGTTAAGAATTTGTACTTGTACGTGTAATGTACTACTATTATAAATGAATGACAAAAAATATGTACGACGGCGCTTTGTTTGTACATTAAAAATGACACAATAATTGAATAATTGCTGACTGCATTATGCCATTTTAGTGTCCTTTTCGGTCATTTAATTGACCCTGTTTGAAATGCTATGCAGACGCAAACTTTGTCAAAGTATTCCTTCGTCTTGGTGTTGGAATTCTCGTATGGATTATTGACTGTTCTAATAATAGTTGATAGTAAAATGAAGAATCTGTGGTAATTATTATTATTAATTATTATTAGCATTGTTATCGTCATTGTTAATAATTCCTTATTAGTTTAGCGAATTGTAGGTATTTAGCGGAATTCTAGCTTAAAAATGAATTTTGATTTATGTTTGCCCTGTAGAAATTGTATTACTATTTTAGAAGTGTACTTTGTATTGTATGGTTGTGGAGGAACAATTTTTCAAGCAAAACACGAGACGTTAGAACGCTTTTATTTTATCAGTGGGAAAAAAATGTAGAACGTGACAAAAAATTGACAACAAAGCTGGTGTTCGAATGGATTGAACCATTCAGGAGTGGTTTCACTAAAGAATAAAACGACAATTTTCAGTTTGATTTTAAAACTATTTTGCTCCTTTGAATCAAAATTATTGATCATTTTGCACTTTGGCATACTTATTAAGCGGTCGTTAAAGTTGCATGCAGATAAAAGCTAAGGTGAGTAAATGTTGACAAATTTGATAAAAAGTCATGTAAACACTGACATTCATTTGTTGTGGATAAGTTCACGCTTCAAACGCTCAGCCAATCAATGCTCTTCGAGCAGCGAGAGATTTGTCGGTGCTCAGATCTGGCCCTGGAGTCGGAGCTCCTTGCATTGCAGCTTGAGCTGCCCTGGCTGATTTGGGACGGTTAGAAATTCCTTCCGGGTTTGCAAGCTGTTTCTCCCGTTCTTTTTTCTTCATTGCGACCAATTTGTCGCGTTGTGCCCGAAGATATTCCCTGCGTAATTTTATCTCTTCATCTGTTCCGATTCCCATTTCGGATAGTTCCAGTGCCAAGTTGGAAGCAAGATTTGCACTGTCATCAACTTGAGTTTCCAAAGCACGACGAACTGATGTTAAAATCCGGTGATGTTCTTTAGCAGTTGATGTAATGTCTTCAACTGCTGCCTTTTCATTTCTAGCCATTGCGTTCATTGCTTTCACCGCTTTCGATGGCTTTGGCGCGTTTCCTGCTTTCACTTCCTTTGAATTGGAAGGCATTTGGTCGGCTGGTATTGTCACGTTTTCATCAAGCTCCAAAACTGACGCGAGACCCGCAGCCTGACGCTCTTGTTCTAAAATTTGACTATGAGTGTTCCAATGAATTAATAAAAATGCTTTTATTAGGTACACAAATGGGAATTTTAAAACTGTGCATAGTTGAATGTAAGGAGGACTAAATGACTAACGCAAAAATGAAGTTATACCTGGATGAAGGACTGGAGGTTTCTTTATGTACAACTATTTTTGACAGTGGTGGTAGTGCTAGGTCACTTGCGTGTGCATTTGTGTCTTTTTTGGCCTTCATTGTCATTTTGGAGGTCACTTTCGTGTCACGGGTGGAAGTGCTTTTATCAATAGCTTTACTACTACTAGTGGCTTTCTTCTTTGTATGAAGGGTGGTGAGATATTGAGGATCAGTGTGACAAGGCTTCTTTGTTGCAACCAGCTTTTCGGGAGTTTGCAAAAGGTCACTATTCTCACGTGACATAATGTTGTGAAACAAATGAGAAGGGTCGGAATACCTGATGACCACTTGCAGAAAATCTTCTTCCCCGTTTTGTCCCTCTGAGTTGGAATCCATGGATCGCAATGCAGGAGAAAGCACTCCGTATTTAGCCACTAACAATTCAAGGGATTGCAATTGTAAATCAATATTCTTCCGGGTCATGACCCGACGAAAGATGTTGAAATCTTCTGCGGCCCAAAGGTGTTCAAGGGCCATCTATTAAAATCAAAATAAGAATAACACCGTATTAAATGAATGTATATATTCGTATTATTTTATTCCTACTGTATAATAATTACAGATCAGAATTAGAAACTAATTGGAATGGAAACTAATAAATACAGATTTGGTTATGTTTTATCGACTGTTGATGATGTTGATAACTGATAACGTTTAACTTTGACTTGGTCTGGGAAAAAAAGAAATGACAAATGAATGAGTAGTAAATGATTAATGAACCAGGAACCACGGACGGAGCCATCGATGACATGGACATGAGTGAACGGTTTGTTTCGACTTGATTTCATTGACACTTATATAATGTCGACTTGCTGTTGACCTTAAAGTCATTGCAGGTTATGCAGTGGTCATTTAAGTAGTTCTAAAAATAACTCACATTTCTCATCACGCCTCATTATAGCGCATGTTGACGTCATCATGAAAATATATTTTTAACTTTATTCATGGCGAAGTGTTTCCTACCTAATATTAACGTATTGACGTGCAAAACTTTAAGAAGGAATACGTATAAGAATGACCTTGGTGACATGCGACTCGGATTGTGCCATGCCTTCCTTCTCACGTGTACGGCAAGCTTCCTCCACTTGTTCTGGAGACACTTGAAGGTCATCCATGAAACTTGTCAACATGAAATCAACCAATGCCTTGTACTCTTCATGAATCTTTTTGAATTCACTTTCTTTTTCATCGGTCATGTTGTTGTAACTGTCTGGGTCAAACACTGTCAACAGAGACGACAATTACATGTAAGAAATGTTAACACATCAAGTCCCTTATACAATACACTAACATTGGTTCCATTGAATGAACTTACCCACAGACTTGTCTTCGATGAATGCAGTGACCGGAAGTGTCCAAATGGGTCCATGGAGAAAGTTGACTAGACTATCAAACACCCACCCGTCATCAGACTCACCCATTTTCTCAATCTCTCTTGTATAATACAAACAGACTAACTTTTACTCCTCTTTCTTTACGAAGTAAAAAGGTGTGAATGAAACAGAAAAGGCAAATTCCAACTTTCTAAATTACTATTGGATTCAACAACCTTGAAAACTACATGCAAGCTTGAAAGGAAATGCGAACTGCGAAGTTGACTCAGTTTGAGAAATCCATTCGAATTGATTGAGGAGGAAAAATGGGTTAGGAAGGAGACAACTTTTTCCAAGTGACAAAAAGAAAGCGAAAATGGTGTGTTGTTGTAAAGCGGAAAATTCAGGTTACTTGGATGCCCCATAAGGTCCGCAACTACCCCGTAAAGTTTCCAGGCAACATTACAGTAAACATTGACCAACGCAATGCAACGAAGGCACGCGACAGCAGACCGGTTTGTCACTGTCAATACTCAATATTTCTACGATTCTATGACTCAGTACCGTACACGATACACCGTACACGAGTACACTTGCACCGAAAGCACATTAGTGAACATGGAAATGTTATGTCAGTGACTGGTTAAATGCGATCCATCTTTAATGTTAGACTAATGTAAAGGTATGATACAGTTGGTAAATGGCTTTGTTATTTATTCAAATTGTACGTTATAATATCCCGATTAAAAGTGTAAAATGTATTTACTGAGTCCGTTTGATAATTTCCATGCATGTGGGGCATCGTTGGACGGGTTCTCCAGAGTTAAAACAGAAAGGAATCATTGCGCATGGAATGCATCTAAATAAAGGAGAAAACGGTCCATTGACTCGGATAAAAACACTTTTTAGTTTAAAAATATTAAAAACTACCTTAAATGTTTAAAAATGTTTGGATTTATTACCCCAGAATGAACAGAATGGCGGCTGAAGTAAAATTCTTCCAATTGGGAACTCGTTCAATTATAGGAGTGTACCGTTTAGTACATTGTGGGCAATACGCTGTAGGCTCTGTATGGAAATCAATATTATTAATAACTGACCGTCAAATTAAATTGATTATGTCATTAACTGACATATGTTATGGATTATCACCTGTGGTTTCACGAGAACATGACGGTCCAAACATAATGTCAGAGGCTGACCCCGCAATAAACTGAGAACTTTCGAAAGAATCGGTGCTGTCAAACCGTAAACGGTCATTATGAATTCTTGGTTGTGATGATGAGACAGACATGAAGAAGACACTGCAAATCAAGCGGATTTTGAAAAATACAATACTTTTTTAATTTTGATATTCTTATTTGCTGTAAATTATTGAAGTTCCAAAATAATGCTGGAATTCACTTAT
>JABASF010001892.1:0-18379 GCA_019776145.1 Harlomillsia oculata
ACTTTATACCCATGCGATTGATCGAATGACAAAATGACATGAGTTTTGAGGTATTCGTAGCATTTTTACATTTGCGGAAGAGAAATGAAGTTTCCATAAAAACGAATATTGATCAAACAAGTTACGAAATTACGAATGGACGTAGCGCTCGTATCTCGGTGTCCGTTTTACAAGAGTCAACTAGTGCAATATTGTCATTCTTTGGACTTGCTCAAACTTACAATTTGTATCAATTTCAGTTCATTAATTATGAGTAATTTGAATTATAATTATGATGGAGAGGATTCAGCTGCCGATTTCTTGTCGGAAATCGCAAACAAAAAAGGCCAAAAAATTCATCCCGAGTTACAGAACTTTCTAGATCAAGTTGAGGAAGTGAGTGATATTGTTCGTGGAATTGCAAGTTCAAATCCAGAGGAACAAGCGCGTGCTCTTCGTCGAGCGGATGTTGTACTCCAGGACGATTGCAACAAAGAGAAATTGATTGGTGATCCGGACAAAGTTGAGTGTAAAGTTAAATCAAATCGAACTGTGATCAATCGTTCACGTAAGCCGAAAGAGGATGGCGATATGGACAAAGACGCTTGGATGAAAATGATGGAAAGGGATGCTGAGGAAAGGACTGAAAATCGACGACAACGAAAAGAAAAGTCGGATGAGTTCAGAACTAAAGGAAATGATTGCTTTGCAAATGAAAATTACGATAAAGCCCTTTATTATTATAATCAAGTAAAGTTTCATTACTTATGGTCCGTTGGAATTGTTGTACATGACATATATATTTCTAAAAACCGGAAGCTGTTTGATTGTTTTTAGGCACTAATCTTAATCAAAGATAGCCCCTGCTTGTACAATAACAGAGCTCTTACTTTCATCCGTCTTGGAATTTACTCAGAAGGTCTCAAAGACTGTGAACGAGCCCTTGAAATTGACGAAAAGAATCTTCGTGCGCATCTCTTCAAAGCAAAAATTCTTTTTTTACTGGGAAAGCATGAAGAATGTAATCAATGCGTCCAAGAAGCCAAAGAAAAGCTGCCTAACCGACTTTCAGCCATAGAAGGTCCGAATCCCAGAAACTTACATAGTACATTATTTTCGATTATGCAAAACTTAGCATTTAATTGTAACGTTTTGTACAGATTACAGCCGCGAGCACTTTATTGCCGAAGATGCGAGTTGAAGTCATCAATTTTCTTTCATCCATACTTCCATACTCTATCATCCAATCACCATCATATTATGTAAAAATAACTTTGAGAACGAGCAAAGTTCAGTTGGATTCGATAGTTCAGTTTAATGGAAACGATGTGGTCTTTCTGATAAGCTATAAAGGTCTAACTGTGAAGTGAAGTATTCACTTTTGTGTCCACTGCGACTGTCCATGTGAAGAGAGTTGTCTTTGTTTGGCACACACTAAATGGCGGTCGTCATATACCCGTCCTCATCGTCGTCATCACATTACATATCAAAGAACGAAATTAATTTTTGAGATAATCACAATAATCAGTCAAAGCTTCAGTATATTTCCTGTGTTCACAAGTTTCCAATTTCCAATGACGGGACAAGTCAATAACGCCGGCTTTATAATTATAACCCAGAAATTCACGATTAAAAATGTAAAAATCATAAAATCATGTCCGTTGTACATAAAGTACAAGGTTAGGAAAAATCAAAAAACTATTGTTTTGACTGGTCATTATAGGCTTTAAGGCCAGTTAGCAGACGCCGCCAATGCCAACAGTGCGGAGACTAATGAAGAGGATTTTGCATAGAAAAGACCACTAAAGAAGTGACCAAGCCTCTTCATCATACAAAACCATTGTGACGAAGGACAAGGAGAGAAAGGTTTTTTTATTCTCTCTGGCCCGTAACTCAGAAGCTTGGAACAGTTAGGCAATGAAGAGGATTTGTTTACGCTTAAATCATTTTGTTCCATTCGCATAGGTGATCAACTAAAAACAGGATTAGAGAAGAAAAATGTTGGAACAAAAAACCTTGACCTGAAGCGACTTGTTCGCAAACAGTCGGCTTGTCCAACGGCGACTTGATCAGATCACTGTCACCACAACAGACAAGTGAACAATGCGACCACAAAAGTCGCACTGCTCATTTTGCAGTCAAGTCGTCGTTGACGAGTTGGTTTCAACTTATATACACGCAGCCGTCTTTTTTCAGTGTGACTGACGAGTCTTCATACTCTTTCTTTGACACATTCAGTCATGATGAACATCTTGGCACGTTGCAAAAGTTGAATGACAATGGCACAGGTACAAGAAATAAGTGTAACAACGCGACGATGTACAATGTACAAGGTGACTTTTTTCATCCAAAGTAAGGGAAATGTTAAGGTTTGTGGTATGATTAGCTCTTTTTTGCTTTCTCGCTCTTTTAAATGCTCCATGGAGCGACACTGCATAAAATAAATATAATTGAATTACGTGGAAAATGTGCCTAATATGCATGTTACACGTCTGACAAGAATGGGGATGGATGAGGTTGAGGTCCTATCCTTTTCTTTTGGTCTCTTGAAGTAAAAGACACTTTTTCTACTTGAGCATCTTCCCTATGCTCTACCTTTTGGCCTGATAGAGTGCCTGAATACATAAAATGCACGTAATAAAACGATCGGAATGAGAGATTAGAGATGATCTTCTTTGATATCTACCAAGTAACAAGTTTCCAACGGACGTCCATCATTTCTCATCAGTCCAAGTCCGGTTGGCGGGTGCTCCTGTCGCTTTTCCTTCCATTTCTTCCTCTCCTTCTTTAGTCAGATCGGCATGCAAGCGTCGTGCCGTGAAGACCATTACATCCCATCGAGGACCGATTTTCTCCTTCATTCTGGTCATGAGAGGGGACGGACGTAAAAGTTGGACGGACCATTTGGAGTTGGACCTTGCACGTCTTCGGTCTCTTCACATCAGTCTCATTCCTTTACAAAAGTGATAAGCATCGCCAGTCTGAGCGCCTGTCACAAACACAAAATGTCTCACAGTCTAAAAAACAGGGAGAGGAGCAGAAGCAGTCTTTGATTGATTTGTCAGGCTGACTTTCTTATTTGTAATCTTAGTCTGGACTCTCCAGTTGCAGCATTTAATCAAAAACTTACTTTTATATTACCATTGACCATATAAAAGTGTCCTATTCTTCTATAAACCTTTACCCTTTCCACTTATATTACACAACAGCTTGAGTTTGACCTCACTTGTCCCTTATCTTTTCCTTAACGCACTTTTCTATAGGACTACTCCCTCATTTCTAAATCAAGAAGTGTATATAATAATCATTATTACACATTAAATCCACTGCATTTTTGAATCCATCATCTTCATTTAGCTCATTTGCTTTGTGCACTGCCAAAATGTTATAATGATATGTTATAATTCAGAATTTTGATTAGAAAGACCATTTTTTGTCAAAAAGAATGGACCCGACGAAGGAATCGATTTCACAATGCATTGTGAACACAATAATCTCTCAACACAAGGAATTCTTTACAACGGAATAAGATTGACCACAATAACCTGTTTTTGTTGTCAGTGTCCACATTGTTTATAAAACGAAGGGAAGAGTGAAAGAGACGTGAATAAACGTAGCATTTTGACGACTTGTCCACATTGTGTTATTATCCATGTTATTGGCATCTGTCAACTTGCACGAGATACGAGTGAATAAAATTATGGGACTTTAATTGACGGGCCAGCCATGTCGCGTCTTCATGTGTCATTTTCCTCGATGATTTTTTGTACTTGTCGTCCTGTTATGTTGTGTATCCCTGCTGAGGAGTGTTTGTATATGCATCTTTCTTCGTCAGAGATCATCTTCTTGTGAAAGAGAAGATCTGTGCTCATTGCATTTCTCTCATGTGGCAGTGTGCTGGCGCATGAAAACCGCCGCCCTCGCACTACTTGAACATGTAAATATTTATGATTTACATCCGAGAGCAAAGATGATTCTTGTGTGAACACAATTCTTGAGGGAAGCGTCTCCTCATCTCACTCGATCATGTAAAGGAAAAAGGAATGTGTGTCTCTGGACAAACATGGAATGCACAATTACATCTTGCAAATGGCAACGGCACCACCGCACCACATGATTTTCCTATGCATTCTCAAAACTTTAAAACCCATGTGTATTTCACATTATATCCGTATTCTTTTATGTTTCACGTTTTCTTCAGAGTATACACAGGGAAACTTCCAAACCAAAATTCATTTGTGTTTGTTTTCATGTTAGTAATTGACAATAATGTTTTCAACATTATTGTATTCCTTCCTAGAACAAAAAGCAATAGTAATTAATTCTCATGTTGTGGAATCCTTGTTTGGTTCGGTTCTGCATCCACGATTATTGAAAACAGATAGGGAGTTTGCATTGTTGTTGAGTTTGGTCCCTTTTAAAATATCCAAAAGAGTCACCCATGCACATTTTTGTGGGTAATAAAAGCGTCCGTTTGTTTCGAACAAAGAAAACAAAAGTTGTTGTGTGCTCTGCACGAGCAGGTCATTGTGGCAAGGTAATTGATTCGACCTGTCGTACGAAACGGGGAAAGATGGACGGAGTCGATTTCATCTCTTAAGGATGCGTAATATTAGGTCCTTAAAGTTCAAATAGAATTTTTTTGATGGTAGTAGTAGGAGTGCAAGCAGCACAATACACAATGACTCAAAGAAGGCTAGGCAGGAATGGGAAATGAGCTCATTATGCTTAGGAAGAACGAGTGAACAAGACAAGAGACACATTATCCTCATTCAACAGTCAAACGGGTGTTTCTCTCAGGTTAAATGCCCGCAGTCTCTTTCCTTCACTCCAAAAAGTTTGTATTGTCGAAAGGATAAGTTTCAACAACTTACGTCTTTCAAAGTGCTTGGAAGATCGGGAAGATTATAAAGTAGCGTGTTTTTCTAGTATCTTTTCTGTCTTGTGCGCACAAAACATCCCACAATGTTTCTGACTGTGCCAGGGTAGAAAATTCCAATTCTAGAATATAAATATAAGTCTTGTAAACTCGGAACATTCTTGCTTATGAGAACTTCTATACTGAGAAAATCTTCAGAACATCATTCAGCAGAATCTCGTTCCTCTATAGGACTAAAGTCTCAAGTTGACTCTACTTCACATAACACACACTATAAATGAATACGAGAAGAGAAGGTGCGAGTTTAAAGTGTTTGGCAATTAGCGTTGATGAGGAGAAGCTTCAAATTGTTTGTTATGGTCATTAACACACGCCCGGTTTAGAATCGTTTCAGTAATTCACTTCTTCCAAAGGTTAAAAGCTGAAACAGCTACTGTGTGTTCCAATCCTTTCCTACGGAAGAGAAAGTCAACACTAACAGCTATGAAGCATTACACTTTAGTTCATATTACATTACTTCTTATTTGTATGCATACCACAAAACATAGCGTTATATAATAAAATCCTTTATAATACCATTCCCGTGAACTGAGAGTGCGCTATTCCGTGTTATGGTAGCAATTTAGGCTTCTTGGCTTCTGCTGTTGACCAAATACGGATCAGTGCAAGGACCAAAGAGTAAATTACTACAGTGAATGAAAGTGAACAACACCTTCTGACAGCCTTGAACCTTAAAAGCGTGACACGCCTATATTCCTTCTGCACATTACGAGAATCTCAAATCTTCTTACGCTAATGGACTGACACGTTTGCAGCCAACACCACCACCATCATATACCGTTTAAATGTCTCATGTCCATGCACACACACACACACGTACGTCCGATTATCTTCATCACGTAACCTCTTGCAAGATGCAATTGAACGAAATCACCTCGTTGACAAACATGGACAGAAACCATGTAAAAGTCCAAACGAGGCCGGTGCAATCAAGTAATTGAAGAGGTAATTGCCGCCAAAATATTTAATTGCATTTGCCTGTTTGTTGTTTTGTCTCTGCGTTCAAAAGTCGCAGTTGAACTACATTTATCGTGTTACGTGCGATACAGTTGTGAAGTTGTGATGAAGGAACAGCATTTACAGCAACGACAGCCAGTATCCTTTTTAAAGCTGTTTAGTCAACAAATCAATCTACTGACCTGTTTCTTTCATTAGGAAACGGCTTTTTAGTACATAGAAGAAGAAGGTTAATTCTTTATTTTTACGATGCTGCTTTATAAGTATACTTCGCAATATACCATGCAATAAGTTGATGTAAAGTAGACAGTATAGAAGCAACTCGATCTTTGAATCTAAGAGATTTGTCTTATGAGGTTGGTGTCTGTCCACTTTTTTCCAAGATGCTTATCGTCTTCTTATGTCCCAATGTCTCAAGAAGGATTAGTGATTAATAATAAGAATCGAAAGGTGATTATTTATTGCGACAATGTCCTACACATTAATGCAAAAATGTAGTTATAAGTATGAATCATATACACATGACATTATATTGCGATTTGAGGATTTGTGGTCACTTATTGTGCATTATCACAATATGATTCACATGCATGTATTGCCTTATTGTTCATGCTAACGCTTGGTTGTTTGGTACATTAAAAACTTCCTTTTCGGGAATGCAGCAAAGTTGCTCGGGATGTTCGTATGCTACTTTTCATGTGACAGCTAACGTCTGATTTGAAGACAAGGTGGCATACGAATTGTTCATGCACAACTCCTTTTTTCCATAGAAAACCAGTCGGGATGAGAAGCTTTTCGGACTCAATTGCATTATAGTGAAGTGAGCACTTTGAACGAAGAGGATAGACGTTTTCTTCAAGAACTTACAACTTTCTCATAAACAGCTGAGCAGGATACGTTTGCTTGGCCTCACAAGGCGCTTCGAGGGAAGATGGGCGACAGGAGTTGACAATTGTAAAAATTGGCATAGCACCAAATGAGCCTGTGTCTCTGAGGTCAACAAGCCATAATGATGGTTACACATGTACTCAAAGTAGTTGCCACACTAGACACCTTGTCCCGTCCGCGTCAAGAGAGACAAGGACTTCACGAATGATACAGACTTTTTGCATTCTGCATACTTCGTGTTCTTCTTCTTCATCGTCGTCAGAACAATTCCTAACAAACTAGCATGACTTGCTGTCCGAGTTCAGCGATTAAATTGCATGACCACCGTCTCCCGTCTTCAAATCCTATATTTCCTTCTGGTATCTTGCCTCAGTTCACTCTCTCTCAGAGTCCTCTCGATAAATGTATTTTTTCTCACTTGGACCTTAAAACGTTGTAATTATCTGAAAAAAGAATCTTGACTGTCATGTCGCCCCGTTGATTGACTCAGGTGTGAAAGAAACGATGATGGTGGCAAACTGGATGGGGTTTACACGACAGAATGAAAACCAAGGGAAGTGTCAGTTGCATTTTTACTAGTTCAAGAATTCCTGTCCAATTCACTCAAACGTAATGAAACTCTCAAGTTCCAAGTAAATGGAGAAAAGGTTCACATGTTACATTGTAGAAATGTCAAAATTGAAAGGGTTTCGTCAAAAAACTGAAAAGGGAAAAATAGATTTTTGTAACTCTAATGCATCTTTTAATATTTTAGGGTATCTTTTTAAATAAAAAAAGCTTTTTAAAAAGTATCAGGTAGCTATATCATATCATTGATTTCAATTGTAAATGCATGAAATAATCCATTACATGCTGAAATAAATGAGAACAATCAAAAGAGTTTTTCAGGATGAGTGAACTTGAATTCGATTTTTGTGTTTCAAACCATTCTTTCACGTTATCAAAGAAAGTTTTTGGAAATTGTTTTTTATCGCATTATTCAAGTGATTTCAAGTTTATCAAAAAAGGTTTATTTTTGGGGTGGTCGTCTTTTTGCTCCAATTTTCTGGTGGGTTGAATGTAACCAGAAAAAGACAATGGGAAATAAACCCTCCGCCGACTGTCGCTTTGATAGACGAACCTTCAGTGAAAAGTGAGAGTTCCCATTTCTCTCTCAGTAATCGTAGATGCCACACATACATGACATTATTAAACGTTGGATTCCAGCGGGTTGCTCCGTCTCCAAGTCGTAGATGTCACGTTTTGAAAGAAAGCGTTGTAAGAGATGTGTGTGGGGTATTCAGAGAAGAAGCTTTGTTGAAGTAAAGTGGTTGTACCCGGCTATAAGGTCACAATGGTCGAAAGGTGATTGTGTCGAGTCAAAGTCTGTAAAAAGGAGCCGAGACATGTAGCCACATGCAGTGAGTCAGTTGGAATGAAGGAAAAAGAGAGCGTGTTTGCAGACAGAAGACATAAGAGAAAAAGAGGGAACACGAAAATTTCCTTTTAAAAGCTCCAAAGATAAGAGGCAAGAGTGACAACACTCTGGAGAGAGGAAAAATGAGAAGTCATTGAAAACAAGGGAGCTTTTATCAAATTTTAATTTTTCAACTGTCACACAACTTGAGGCAGCTCTCTTCCAGCACACACAAACGCAAAGACGGGTTCACGCGAGGAGTCGTCATGATTTATTTTATTGACGATCCTGATTTAACACTTTTGCAGTATTCTGAAGGTTTTGTGATGCTTCCAAATGTACGAAGTTGTAGCTGAAGGGAAGTTTTTATACGTTTGTTCTTCACGCCTTGCCTGTGCTTGCCCTGTTCTAAACAAAAGCGTCTCCTCCTTCCCAAAAAGTCACTTTAGGTAAAATGTAATTCTGATTTCCATCTCATGTGGTTTTTAAGGGGTCTTTAAACGTTAATCAGAGGTGAGGCTAGGTGCACACGGCGGCGGTCCTTGTCGTGACACTGGGCGCAGTGGTCAACCAACTACTACTGTTACAGCGAGCATTCATCTTCTCAAAACACGACAAGCTCAAAAAGACACAATCTTCCCAAGGAAGACTTCTTAACATGTTTCGGTGTGATGCTGCTGTTTAAGAATTCTGGACATCTTTAAGCATTTAATTGGTCGTGGTTTTCGTATCCTTCATCTTCGGTTTATTCGCTGCCCTTCCTTTCTTCACAAGAAAAAAAAACACACACACCTAGAAACTGAAAAACGCCCCAAAAAAGCTACAAAAACCTACATGTGAAAGTGCAAAGACAACGAATCGAATTAACTACTATGAACTACACACAACAGTGGAACAAAGAAGATTAAAGGAAGACGTTCCCGTTGGTTCCAAAAAACGAAGTTTGTGGAAAATCCTATCCAGAAAAGTCTGCGCCCACAAGCTAAGGGAAGGAGCAGGAACAAGGCTACACCGATTCCCAATTAAATTATAAATGGTTCTTTGGGTCTTTAATCATGTCTCAAAGTAGATAACCCGAACGTAACCCGTAAGGGAAGTATTGATTCGTCTTGTTGATGTTGACCAACCACTGCCAATCCTTTTGGGGTAATCATAATAAAAGCCACAGTAACATTTCCCAAAGTCGACTTTGTCAAGTAGTGAAGCAGCCAATTCCTTTTTTTCTAAGAAATTGACAGACGACAGTGTGACAGTCAAACTTCATTAAGAGTGAATGTCTTGAGTTGCTTCTCGAGAGAAAACGAGCAAGTCTTTGAAGCGTTGCTTTTGTCAAACTTGCAGAAATTCCCTTCCTTCACTCAGTCAGTTAACTAAATTAATCTGTCCGATTTAGGTTATTGGGTTAAAACCTTTCAAGAACGTTTCATCACTCCTCTTTCTTCCAAGGATGATTTAATGCAGTTCCTGAATATATTTTGCTTCGTTTGTTATTCAGTTTCTCGCAAGACTCGAACTATGATCTCGAACTGTGATGAACTTCAACTTCAACTCTCCTCTCTTTTTACATTTTTGACCAAGGTTGCTCAAGCTGCTTTTTCTAACGACGACCCTGTAAACGAAACGATGACTCTCGTCTCTCGTCACATGCCCACACACTACACACTTGTCATCCGTTTCAGCTATCAAGTGTGTTTGAAACTGATAATAAAATAATTGATGCGCGAATGTCAAGTGTGCGGTCAAACTACAGAAAAAAACATTTTATCGGCAAAATAAAAACCCGTTGTTTTACATATTGAGTTTCCTTGTTCTCCTGTCAGCGATTGCTCAGCAGCTTCTCTTGCAATTTTCTGCGAGTTTGACTATATGTGATATGAAATTCAACTCTTTTGCTTATGTTTTAGTATTATTGAATGACTTATGTTTATATCAAAAGCGATAACAGTTTTCAAAGCTTTTTTTCAATTGCATTTTTACATCCACAACCGTCTTCGGGTTGTCACATTTGAGCTTATGTAGGATGCGTGACAGGGACGCACTAGGGCATACTGGAATTTTTGCTGTGTAATTTTTCTAATTGTAATGCTAGCTGGCACAGTTTGGTTCCCTTATTCCCCTGTAAAAAAAAGTAACGGCCTTCTGCACCTTGACCGTAGGGAACCGAAGGGTTTATTTATTGTTATTAGTTGCACGGGGCTTCACAACATGACAATGACATGTGAGATGTGATGCATATGATGCGATGGAATTCGTTATGACATGTCGAAGGCGGAGTGGAAACGAAAGAGGGGAACAAGGATCATTTGGATTGAAAATGTTCGCTCAAACTATACAAATTGCGTTTTTGGAAATTCTTACTAACGCCGAGATGAAGGGTTCCTACAGAAAATATCTATTTTTATTTTTGTTGTCTTTATTGTGAATTCCGTGTTGCATTGTTCCTCATGCAGTTACACGTTACACTCCCCTTGATTTAGCTGAGATTAGAACAGATACCGAAATGGGATGACGAAAGAGCTAGTTGGGAAATCGATCAGATAATTGCAGTTGTAAAAACATTCGATTTAAGTAAGAAAGTTGACGCAATCAAATGTTCAATTTTTACATATTTTTGGTGGAGCTGTACTTCAAAATCACAATTGAAACTCAATATTGCACCATTTGCACTTGCACGTGAAGTTGTCAAAGCGCCTCGGAATTAATCCCTGCTAAGTCAGTGTCTTCAATTTAATTCTCGGAACACATCACGAAAGTTTTTTTTGGTTTGTTTCATCTTAAGCATTGCTAATTTATAAGTGGCTTCATTTATAGTACAGAACATATTTGGGATGAGTTGACGTTGTCAAAGTGTCAAAGAAAGCCCCAACTTGTGTGTGAAACATCAAGACAGGACAGTTTGCCTCTTGCGTGCTCACCGAGTTTCATCGTCTTTCTTGTTCTTAAACAAGAAACAAACAAATATAAGAAATAAGATAGATGTTATAACAGGTAAAACTATCATTTGAGAAGGTTGCATGCACACATACAAACACAATGCTAATGTAATTGGTTGTGTAATAGAAAGGGGATGAGAATGGGTGAGACGTCCAAACAGATTTTCTTTGAGGAGGCATAATATAGCTGTACAAATGAGCTTGTCTTTTTCTCCCTTCTTTTTTTTCAAAAGTTTTCTAATGCCGTGCTGACACACTTTTTTGAGAGGACACAAAAGACTCCATCCTCTTATTTGGGAAAGAATATCTGTAAAAAAAACTTTGTTGTTTTGTTGTTTGTTCACTAGCTTCGTGGACACATGAACGATGATCACAATTTAACCAACAAAATACTTACTTTGTATCTTTCCTTTGGGTTAGGTTTTTGATGCGTGTGTGTGCATTTGGATTGCACGCGAGAGTCATCAGGATCACTCGAACCTGCTATCGTCGTCCATCCTTTTGGAAATGTGTAATTCATAAAGGTAAATGTGACTTTGGATAAGCACAACAATGACATGGATAATGCGACACGACGACGACGTTGTCATTCGACGTTGCTTCATTCACGTCAAGGTAAGGATGAGGCTTTTGGCGAGATTCATAATAAAGGAAACAAAAGGCGTGTAATATAAGTTAAAATTTGCAAAAAGGATCCTCTTCACAGAAGAGAGTCGACCATTATACAACTCAGAAAGAATGAGCAAAATTTGCATTATGATTTTTTGGTTTACAATGCTGAATCTTTTATGTCCTTCTGTGTTGAAGGAACCGTTTGTCTTTTTGTATGTTTGTAGGACTATGGGACTTTGAGGAATCCCTGTCTCGTTTTTGTCTGAGACAAATTTGGTTAGGAGTGTAATTGGTCGACCCTTGAGTCTTTCTTGACACATAAATATTTACAAAAGGGAAATTAGACGCGCTATGTCAACAGTTGGTCATCAACTATATTCGCATCGCACCCAGAAAAGTTTTCGTGGTCATCATCATCTCCACTACCACCACACACATTTTATTTAATTTTCTTCCCTATATTTTTGGTCATTTATGGCAAAATCTAATTTGCAATTCAGAGAATATTTTCAAATTAGCGTCCTCCGACGACGACATTAAACATTAACTTTATACTAACTACAATATTATTCATTTTCTTTACATAAAATGAGTATATATTTTTATATTTCCTTTTTCTCTCGTAATTACCAAAGCGGACAAACTTATTAAACGTAATTGTGGACATTGTGGACGTGGAGACCGAACCTTCCTTGAGAGTTGAGAGATGATTTTGGAAGTTTATGTTTAGAACATCAAGTTAAACATCTTGCAGCAGCCAAAATGTTCACATGGAATATTGAATTATATGACAGTCGTAAAGCAAACTTGTGACCAAAAGAAGACCAAGCTGTCCATAAAGTACTGTAAAATACGAGACGTTTGACCATACCATGAGGAATTCCGTGGAAAATATGGTATTGGAATTTACATAATTTTTACATGCGTTTTAGCGTTTCATCTCTTGCTGCCCACTTGCCCACTATTTCTAATCAACAATGAACCACATCCGCATCAAAAAACGCAACAACGCAATGTTTGAATACGTTTTGACTTTTGTATTTGTAAATAATTTTGAAATCGTTTTCTAGAGGTGATTAACACTAAATCTAAAAGGATGCTAAAGGTGTGATTGCAGATTGCAGAGTTCATTTTCGCAAAACTCTTGCGGTTTTTTTGTATGTTTGTCGAATGTCCAGTTCAGTTCCAGAATAACGCACAAAATCCATGAAAACACATCTTCCTGGCATAGAGAACACAGCTTGTGCAGTTTCGTCGACTTGGAAGTTGGTCGAACGTGTTCGCTAGTCGCTAGTGAACAAATGTGGAAAGTCGTCGACGACACCCGAAGCTGCGAGGACCCCCTGCAATCCAAACTGACTCGATTCGCCTTCACATCTCGCCTGGTTTGCTTATTCAGTCTTGCGATTGACTTCAGCGCGGTTGCACGCTCATTCGTGTTTCTCCTCGACCACCGTTCCTTTTGCATGTTTGCATTCTGAAGACAACAACGGACACAACTTTAAAGAATCTCTTTTTTAAAGAAAAGCACATCTACAAATTCAAGCTGCGCTGTTCAGGAAAGTCAATTTGATCAAGACTTGCATTTTTTCCATAATTATCATAGCCTCATTTGCGAATTTTAAAAAATTATTTCATGTACTGTATGTACTACATGCAGATTTGTATCAAGAATCCCAAAAAACCGGTTTATAATTTTACAAAAAGTGTATTTAATCTTCATGTTGGTTTCCAGCGAATACTTTTTTCGTTTCTGCGAGTAAATACTACAATACTACACAAGTGTGAAAATTGTTCATTAACATTTTTTCTTTCTTGTGGAAAAGTGGATAAATATATAGCATTGAATTGAGAAAGTCTACCGTGAGTAACTTGCGAAAAAGGAGGAAATTGAAAAAGAGTGTTTTTGGTATATCTATCTTCTATCCTACATGGGAAAAGGAAATGCAATCAAAATCTCATTTTTCCCTTTGAAAATCGAATTTTGAACGGGAAAAGTACTTGAAGTAAACATCGTGTTGTAAACTGCCTGGAACAGTTTAGTTTTGCTTTCACCGTGTGACAGCATTGTATTGTGTTACCATTTGTGTTTGTATCTTTGCAAGCTCAAATTGACTCTTTTTCCTATTTAATCTACTTTGGTGAAAAAATAGGAAGCTTAACGAGACACATTTTAGCTCACCGCACCTCACTCAAGGATTGATTGTGAATTATCGTCGTCATTGTGCTTTTTGGCACTAAGCTGCTTATATATACAGTGACATTGGGCTTGATAGAGACGAGTGATCCAGTATCAAATTCGGTGACGATATCCACGACGAGGACACTGCGACACTTTGTCCAAGTGGAAATTGTTAATCACGCCGGTCTTGACAGCATTGATAGCCCGGGTTGTGTTATTACGAAACAGTAGTCGAAGAGGAGACAGTTTTATAAAGTGTCGGAATTGAATTGTGTTTATTGTCACAAGTGAAACAAGAGTTGAAGAGCTTCTCTGGCTTCAGAAGGACCGTTGATTGCCCTCCAACCCATCTGCTCAGGTGTAGGAGGTTTCAGGATTGTTTAGACAAAGAAGGAGATGGTGAATTGAGTTGGACAACTATACAATTGCTCACTGAAACAAGCCATTCAAACAAGGCTACTATTGATTTGATCCAATTTGGAATTTTTTGAAGCTTGCTCTTGGCTCACTCGGCTCGTTTGGAAAAGGGAAAGAATCATCATCAAGGATCAAAAAACCAGACGCATCACCTGTCAACGACACGCATACTGTGGACTGTGACCAGAAGTGTTTCAACTTCAACTTGGCTCCTGTTATATGCTATAATACTTGCGTTTAGTTGTCTGTAATACTTGATCCTCGAGCTAGATTTGAATACTAAATTTGATCCTTAGTAATTACCAATTCCAACGATCAAGATCAGACCATATAGACGGGGAATTTTATGATCCTGGATGTACGTTACATTACATTGTTCTACTCATTTGCTCAGTGAACATTGTGCATAATTACCTATTTTCCCTTTTGTGAGTGCTCAGAACAGTTAACCTGGCTTGACAAGGTAGCTTGTGTGTTTTTGAAGGTGTGTTTAAAGAGCCAACAAATAACTTTATTTACTATATAAAATTCAAGTGAACGTTGCCCGATACTTTGTTTTCCGTGTTATATTTAGCTTTTTGAACTACGAATCGTCAGTGGACGTATATACTGTCGCTCGTTTGTTGTGTTCCTTGAAGCAAACTAAATTGGCAAACTGTGTGTATTGGACACGGACATCAACTTCAAAAAGCGGACGAGTATAAATCAATTCAGGTAAGGTGACTGTTTGCATTCTATTACGAGTACAATGTGTGCTCTACTACGGTAACTTTCGGTAGCAAGGAAAAGTCGGGAGTGTTGCGTAGTGGTCCGTTCTCCAGTTCCACGTCGAATGGACTATGACATTAGGTGAAAATCTGATGAATGCCGTGTAGTACTAATACATTGTCGCAGATAGCGAAATGACCACATTATATTACCTACATTGTCGTATCATCGTCACAAATCAGCCATGCACGCCAATTCAATCCGGACCTGTCCGAATCTCTTATCTATTATTCAATTCACCTTTGTTTGAAAGTAGACACCGACAGTTTGAAAGGACACAGAGAACTCCAGACCTGTTTTTACGCTCTTGTAGTATTCGTAATAAAAGTGGAACGATTCAAAGTTAGTTGGCTTAATATCACTCCAGTTTCACTGTTGACTGAAGGTGAGGTCAACTGCATGTTGTTTGCGACAGAGAGCCTGATCGCAATCCAGCGAGCATGAAGCATTATAAGGCACATACGTTGGATGCTAAATGACACATTTTATACGGTCCGTGTGAATCGGTAAAAGCGACCAATTTTGTTTGTCCCCGTGGCCCAATAGAATATGCGTAAATGCGTAACATATCGCATGTCACTCACCGTTAGTTCTACGGTGTTTTCCTTGTAGGAAATAGGAATATAGAATCAAACGGGAACGTTTTCAGTGTGCCTCAATACTTGCGTTTGGGTGAGTAAAAATGCATTATACTTCTCTTGCAAAACTCTATGAGTTTAGTGACCGAAAGTACGAATCCAAGGTGTCTGGTGTATGACACATTTTCCCTATGAGTTCAATCGGTTTTCCCATGGAAGCTGTAAAAACTTTGTCAGACAGACTCAAAATTGTAAAAGTATCAAAAAGTTAAGGGTCGGCAGTCGGCGGGTCGCGACACTTCAGTTATGTCAAACGTGTAAAAAAAAACTTTTGCCTTTCTGACATTTTTGATAGTGCACGCAGTTTTTCTTCCGGTAAGTCAAACTTTGTTGAAAACTTTCTCAAAGGAGGATTAAGGGTGAGATGATTTCTGCATTTGAAATGTCGCATTGAGATTAGTTCAGAAACACATTCAAACACGTGCTTTTATTCCGTTGAAGACTTAATGATTGCTTCCTTAGAACTTTACAAGTGCATGACGAAAACATGATTCTGGAGCCGAATCATTTTTAAATCTCACTATTTTAAAACGCAATTTGATTGCCGACGTTTCAAGCAGTAGTGCAATGAAATTAAGCATTACGTTTGAGGTGAAACAAGTCTGCACTCGCTTATTTTTTGAAGTGCATCCTTGCTTGTGCAGTGAAGAACAAACCTTATAGGAACCCCTTGGGACGGAAAGAAAAGCACTCCTTGTTCGTTTAGTCTGGTGACATGGTTTGTGAGTGATGGCATGCCGTAGCAGTCAAGTGCGTCAGTCAGGAATGAATAATAGCCCAAGGATTGTGTGTGCAAGAGCAAAGACCAAAGACCATTCGGTGTGAGGGCAAAAAGGAAATGAAATTAATGTAGGTAGCCATCAAATGTAGCATGCAAAGAGACACGTTCGTCCTCGTGTGTGCTAATGGCGTACTTACATGCGGAGGAAATGATCTTACTTGCTTCTCCACCTCCTTCAATTCTAAACTTATGACAAAATATAATCTACCTACTAATGAGTTTATTCAATGTTTCTGAATCAGTGTAAACGTGCATATTGAAAACTAATGCAGCCTTTTTTGGAAATCATATTTTGAATCCGAATATTTATATTCTATTTTCACTCGTCGCAACGCAAGGCGACACTATAGCCTTTGGCCTTAGTGAACTAACCTAACGTGTCCATTTGAAACAAGCTTGCGACCTCGCCTTGAAAGCCTGAACCCAGAGTGAAAATGTTCAATTGCATGAGCAGAGATTATAATTCACCATTCCGCTTTTATAATAATCCATTGAGCTTTGTATACGAAAGGATTTTATGAATATTATGGTGCAGTGTGAGAAGTAGCATCCGACAAAATTAAGTGCGGGCAGTGAGAGATTTCGCGAGAGAACTGTGGATTTTGCAATTTTATCTTACAAGCTTTTCTAAACTAGCCTATAGGGCATTTTAGTCCTGTGCTTCTTGCGGAAAACTAGACAAATCCATTTGGAAGGGAACGTGAACCTTAAGCCACATTACGCAAGCGGACCTCATCCGCAGTACTTATTCATTATACTTCTACGACAGCGACTCTTCTCATAACAATAATGATAGTATTATTTTCCTACACGGTTAGTTTGCTACTTTAATCTGAGAGACGTCGTAAGAACCTTTGCGATTTCCCCTTTACTTTTCCAAGGGAATAAAGTATGAGACATTTGCACGTATGTAGGAAAGACAAGGCGTCGGAGGCACTGGCCTAATACAGAGATTTCCAGGTTGCATGCACAATAGCACTTTGTCTTCTGAGATTCCAAACGTGCAGACTCTCTTAGAACTTCACAAACGTACGGTATGGTAACGTCGTTGCATTGTTCACATATTGTCTATATCTGTAAGATTTTCTGAGTTGAAATATAGTACTGAATGTATTTGTATACACAAGGGCGCCGTCGTGCTATTCACGGAGTCAATGTAGCAAATGGCACATAGTACAAAGTTGACTAAGTTTCTCGCCTGCTCTTTTCCCACTTTGCATGGATGAAAGTCGTGCTAGCTCTGTCATGTCGGGTAGAAGCAGAGCATTAGATCACAAACACATCAACCTTCTTTATAATGCAAAACCTTGGAATTATAATGTATACACTTTATATCCAACTCGGGAAGCAAACACTTCGGGTTCAGGTGTGCATGTTAACGACCTTTATCATTTAATGGCACACACTCACTACATAACATATAACACTACAGCAAATATGCATCTGTTTCAACTCTTGCACTCTTTTTGGGGTTGTAGGGCTTCAACGTTTCCGGGAGCACTCGATTCATACTTCATTCTTTGGCATGTATAGCCGATGTAGCATTGTTTTGTTTGATGGTTCCTTTCAGTCTCCTACTTTTTCTGTTCTTTGACACCAAAAAGGCTCATCTAGATTATCTCTTTCGTGTCATGTTGCTACTCAAAATCTCATATTATATAGCTGGAGTATATTTATGTGTTTCGTTCCTGATTTTTAAGGCTGTCACAGCATTCTGCCGTTATTTTTTCACCTATGGGAGTCTCTTGGTTTTTGAAATTTGCCTTTTTCTAGTTTTTTGTTTTTGTCTGTGCATTTATCATTGTGCAAGTCACACACGAGAGATTTTTGCCTCTGCTGAATTCAACTCTTTCGGGACGAAATGGGTCTCATAGTGAAGTTTATTCTGT
>JABASF010001893.1:0-18364 GCA_019776145.1 Harlomillsia oculata
TAGTGCTGACACACCAAATGTTCCTTTTCAATTAATCGGAAACCGTATTCGGTTGGATTTCAAAAAGTTAGCAATATAGCATCCAGAATCGAGGCCACAGTGCTTATAGTCAGATGAACATGAATAAAGATGGCATGCTGCTAGTGTAATAAATTTTGCATTCTTGCAAATGGAGTTGGTGATGAAGCCGTTGCTGATAATTTTGCATGAAATGCACTTTTTCGTCCTTTTTGTAAGTAAATGCCTTCCGCTATTCAACGACATATGACACAATTTGGGAATAGGGTTAAATGATCAAATGACTAGACTACGTGACCCATTTTACAGACAAGGAAACTCTCTTTCTGCCTTGGTGTAGCTTAAGGAAAGCACAATATTGAATGCTGGAGAATGAAAAAGAATCCGACGTGGGAAATTGAAGCTGGGAACATCAGTTGAACGCACACATCCCAATGACATGAGTTTGAACTTCAATCCAATCCGGAAACAAGTGACACACGATATTTTTCGAGATTGCCCGTTTTTTGCACTCCGTTTGCAATCAAACTGTTTTAGCTGCCAAAACTCGTAAAGAGTGGAACGGAAAACGATCCGAATTGAATACTTCTCGTAAAGAACGATGGAGATGGATTTCTGTACTTTTCCTTTGGTCAAGTAACTATATTGGCAGGCGACTTTTCTGAACATTCATTTTTTTTCGTTCTCGTCAGACGTCCAGACTCCAGACCTCGAAACTAATGGAATTTCCTTGATTCTCTGGCACTTGATACCCCGGACGAAAACGCCCTTTTCTAGTCGCATCTCCCATTGAATTCTCTCTTGAGGTTACAATGGCTATATTTGGACACTGCAGTAGGGAAAACTCTTACTGTTTATTAGTCGCTCAGGTCCTCTCAGGTATACTTTCCTTTTATTGCATTTCCTAGTTTTTTTTTGCTCCGGAATCGTGAGACCTGACGAGATTGGCAGTAGTAACTAGCTGATTTTTTGGCATGTCTAGCTTTAGAATACTTTTTTATACTTCCCTGTTAAGCTTTTTCCTGGTGGTCAGTAACAATAGAAGATTTGAAGTGGCAATTTGATCCAGGGAGATGCTTAGGGATCGTTATTATTGTTATGGATGAGACTCTCGGGATGAGATTCTCCATGTAATCCTTTCTACTTTGCTACTATGGCTCGAACTTTCAGTTATGCCGTGTTTCTCCTATTCTCGTAAAACTAAAACCGATTCTCATGTATAAGCTGGCTCTAGTATTTTCTTGCAAAAATGTGGTTTCAATTCCAATGTTGTACTGTTATTTCCCCCTTATTGAAACAAGGATGTATATACAGTTGCAAATGATGCATGCCTTGGAAAAGGTTGGAATTACACAGGCTGAACAACGTGTCGTTTGAAGTGACATAACTTGATTGCATTGAGAAAGCCACTCATTGTACATTGACATCTCATCTTGTATGTCTTCCTTGTATTGTTGATAGTGGCCATAAAGATGAAGAAGGTGTTTTGGCCTACGTCCAGCATAGAGAAACGACGTACGCAACCTAACTTCTTGATTATATTCATCCAATTGACAATTTTTACTCACTCCTTGTTCGTCTCTGCACCAGATTTCACTCTAGATGCATCCCATTGCAATACGAGTCAGCGAGCTTTTAATAGAAAACAAGAAGGGAGATTGAATGTTAGCATATTGCATTACATTATATTGCATGAACATGCGTGTCCACCACTCGCACTCTGTCCACTGTTACACTTTCTGTTTGATTGTCGTCAGTGCGCACGTAAGGATGAAAAAGCAGCGAAAGTGTCACGCAATGTATTCTTACGTCCTTTGGACATGGTTTATGGCTAAGGTTATGCCACAAAGAATTAGATTGTAAATAGAATCAAAGAACATGACGCGGTTCAATGAAGCATTATTGTATTATAAAATTGTAATTTATAGACGTTCACTCTAACAAATAAACGTAACATGTTATTGTAAATGTTTTTGCGTGACGTTAGTTTTGAATTTGTGGTGTCTGTAAGTGGATATGAATCGCTTGATCACTCCAAATAAGGACGATGTAAAAACCTCACGATGACTAGTCGTGCATGAGAAACAGATTAATTTTCTGCTTTGAAATTGAAATTGAAAGTACAGAAAAAAACAACAAAAAATATACATACACGTACGTTTGGTAATTGATACGCGAATCTACGTGTAATTGACATCATACATAGCCTTGACGTGTACTTTCGATGGAGAATAATGATACGATGTTTATCAGAACTGAATAGACGTCACGATGGTTTATTTACAATTCTATGAAAACAGAAAATGGGATCGATGTGACGTCCGAGCCTCGATTTAAATATAATGAAATGACAAACTTTTGTTTTGTGTCTGTCTGTCTAAAACTGACATCAAATTGTGTGTCTTAAGTCGTGTGTGTATTAGCTAAAGCGTATTATTTATATTTACATTCCTTCAGTACTGCGTCGCGATTTTGGGCTTCACACCTGGTTTCTTTCATGCATTTTTGATTTTGACATTTACTGCTTGCGAGATGACCTTTTTGCCACTTTTGCCTTTTTCTATGACATGGCTTAGTAGAGGACTGAGTTGAGAAAATAGACATGTGAGTTTTTCACTTCTTGCGTAACCTTTTATCTTTTTATGCTATGTTTGAGGGCTCGGCGTGCTCGCTCGGTCGTTGGCGCTGGATTTTTTTTGTATTGACTCAACACCAAAGTCTTCTTAAGCTCGATTTTTTTTGGTCCGGTTACCAGAGTTAGAGAGACTGTTTTGGAAGACTTTTGGATGAGAAGGTGAAGAGTTTCCTAAAAAGAGAAGCCGTTGGTTTTTCCTTTCCATGTGTCTTTGTCTTGAGTCTGAAAGGAGAAGAGTGAAATGGCTGGTTCGTTCGGCCGGATGTCTTTTTTTCTTTCCTCTGTTCCGAAACGACTATGTTATTCTCTTCTGACGCTATGTATTCTTCCTCTTTGGAACTTATACTGTGGACATGGACGTTTTTGGGGAGACTTTAATTGGGTCGACATGAGCTTGAAAGGAAGGGCCATTCACTCTCGCTTGTCAGGGGAAAATAAGAGCCAAGAAATTTTTTTGGAAAAATATCACAAAAAATACTAATAGAGGCCAGAAGATAGATGAGGAACCTTGCGGAACATTGCTGCTCTTGTGGTGAAATTGGGTTGTATAGGAAAGTAATTTCATACAAATCTTCAGGTTGAGCAAACCTCACATTGTGCGCATTAGCGGTAATAATAGACATGTAAGGGAAACAAATGGCATCGAGAACTTCTCGCCTTGAAGGATTTATTAGACTTGGAGAATTGTGATTTGGGGTAACACAATTCTTTATACTTACATTCGTGTATAAAATATGTAAGAGGGTGTTTGACCCATGCCACCTATTGCGTTCAATTGGGCAGGTGACCGTGCACTTATATGAATGTCGTCTTTACAATACTTTATTATTCCACGCGTGGGAATTTCAGCTCATTCCCAACTGACTGACGCACGCAAAAAGTCAATACTTTTACTTTGAAATGTTGTACACACATTTTGGCTGTACAAGTAAACTTGCTGGTTTTGCTGACACTTGGGAGTTTGCATTTATTTTGTGAAATTGCCAGGTGGTAAACATAAAATGTACAAGTTGCGTGAGTTGTGCCCTTTTGAACCACAACTCAAAACCAAACGAATTTTGAGGCGTTTCAAACTCATATTTCAAAATGCTTTGTGGCAGATAAAGTATATGGTATCACAATGTCAAAGGACTCGGAGAGCTTTCATTTCAGTGTCGTTACTCGTATACACTCGTACAAACATTTTCACTTTCATCTAGGTTGAGCTGTTACAGGAAAAGTGTCATAAACTGGCACACGCTATTTTATTTTGCTAATTTGATTCTCATTTTGTGGATTTCAAAAATCATGGGACAATCTCGGTTCGTTAATACTCTTACACATCTATTGTCAAGGATCCTTTATCTACCAAGATTACCGGAGAGTAGTCGTCTTGAATTTGAATCAAGGGCTTTCACGGATCCATTGTTCCTTCAATTGTCACATTAGTAGTCTATATTGCCCTTTTGAACTGACAAAAGTATTCCTATGATTTTTAGCTTGGTTCGTTGTCCTTCATCATGAAAATTTTTTTAGAGTGCATTTTCGTAAGATTAAGAATGGAGAACAAAATGAAAAAGTTTTGTGAATGGCACATTGTCTTACCTTATAATATTCTCAGTGAGCCCGTTTAAGAGACACAAAAGAGAATTATGATGGCTTTGGTACGAATCCAAATTATGCAACGCAACTTTCCGTCCATAGCTAGTTCTTTTGTGCATTCCTAATGGGCGTGAAAAGTTTCTTCTTTAAAAGTGAAGCATGTTTACATTTCACAGGGAGTTTTGATGCCTCCTTCGGACATTGGATTAAAAGTCACTTGTGCGACTTGTGCCTCCCTGGCTTTTCTTTGTATTACACAATTTCGTCAGATAAAAGCAGAAAGAAGCGTCAAAAACGGAAAGTTTAGAATTTCGACTTAGTGTATAGGTACTGTGTAAGAGATTCAGTTAATGGCTTACTGGGATAGTTTGTTCAATATAAGAATTAAGTGTACACTTTGTATATATTTGAGTTATAAGGAGGAAATTGCATCGTGGGGTGACACACGTTGAATACATCCAAATTAAAGGTCTTTGAAAAGGCAGTCGGGTTACTTGTCAGTCATTCTGTCGGAGAGAGAGATGTGCCACCTTGTCGTTTGTACCTGTGACGCCAATGAAAAAACGATCACACGCCTTTTTTGATAAGTCTTTTCAAAATCCCTTTAGGGCAGAGACTGAAAGATGGGAGGTCGCAATTGGAATTTCGAATGTCTCTCCTATGAAATGCACTGCTATTAAGATACGTTGTAGGAAATGACAGCGGATGTGGACAATATTGGACAATTTGACGACACAAAAAAAATCATAAAAAGAGAGCAATTGTGCCTTACGTCAGTTCATTTTGTAGATTCTTCAAGATGACATTTTCTGTCTGGTTGTTTGATCCGGAGGTTGTAGCCTCCAAGTGGTAGAGTTGGAATGAAATTAAATGGAAATGGACTTGAACACTAGGGAAAGAAAGCAGTGCTTTCAGCTCTCAATTGTCTACTTGTGCTCATATCTTTTGAAGTGTCTAACGAGAACTTTTCTTTTGTCTGTTTTTCGCTCCCCTTCGTCACTGGATTTCTCAACCGCTCGTGGAAATGCACCAACACTTGGATTACTCTTTGGCACTTCAGATATAGCATGGTGAAGGAGTTTCAACGCATCAAGACGGAAAGAAGGCTCTCTAGGAGGATCAATAATAATGTGGCTCCGACGTCTACTGGAACCAATGGGTGAGTCTTTTTTACTCTAATACTTAACATACTTTTGCTGCATTTCTTCTAGCAGTGTTTCTTCCCTTGAATTCATTGCTGCAACGACGAAAGCATTCTCATGAATACACAATTGCAATAGTTTTGCATCAAAATCTCTTCTTGAAGGAGCATTCTTAATCTACTATGTGCATTTTCATGGACTCTGTGCATTCCATTATTGTTTTCTGTAAACAACTTTCGCTCTCAGCCAGTTTTTTTGAATGCAATGCAAACATACTATGTATTTTCTTAGTGCTTTGACGTATATTGATCTTAAGACTTGCGGTTTTTATGATGAAAGGAACGATGAACTTATTTTGATCTTGTTGATTCCAAGATTCTAACATTATACACCGTATAAATTTCATGTCGCACGCACGTACACTGGAGAAAAGGGAGATGAGAGAAGATGAAGTTGCTTTTAAGGCTTCCTTTTACAACTTGAGCATATTTCCATTCCTTCGGATTCGCATTACAGTTCAAGTGTCGTTTCATGTTCTTAAAGGGATATGATATTCTAGTAAATTCAAGAGACTTTTGGCTTTCGATTCAACTCCCCCTACTAGGGTTTATGGCTTTGGGCATATCCTGACTCGCCTGACTGAGAAATGTTTGTCACTGTAGTATACATACAAGGAAAGATGAGTTTTCTTGGTATACTAAAGAAGAGCCATCAATGCTATTTTAATAATAAGATAGCCATTGTGATTCAGGTTATATTATCCCAAACGGCTTTTTGACACAGCTTGTTTGATGCTCCATTGAAAGGGATATGCACATTTTTATCCTGAATATTGAAAAACTTTTTGTAAACGTCTATTTTAGGAAACAGTTTTTCTTTCCTGTGTGAGCCATACAAAAGAAGATGCATGTAAGCAGAAAAAATAAGAAAATGTTAGCTTGACTCGCGATTTCTTCATGGACAATTTTTTATAGCGGTGTATTTGCTTGTGACTCTCAGCTCGATAGAAAATGTATAATTTATTTTCTGAAGGGGAGTGATGTGGATACGCACGTGCTCCCACAGTGCTACCACATCATGGTAAAAGCGACTTTTTGGAAGATCGAAAAGGGAAAATTATTGGATTCTTTTTTCTTTTTTTGCATATCGAGGGGAATAGAAAAGAAAAGAAAGATGGGACCGTAACATGTAAGAAAAACACATGCTTCGGTACCACCGATACAGTTCGTTCAAAAGGAAAAATAGGACTCCATATTTCAAAATGGTGTTGTTCATGTCAAAAAAGTCTCACAGTCGTAGTCAACTGAAAGCATTTCTATTTGAGCATTGCTCACCTAACATGTACTTTTTTGACAAACGCACGCTGGGCATTATGTCAACGACACGAACGAGGAACGAAGTAAATGTCATCGTGAAAAGTAAACACACACGTGCATTTTGCCAAAGTATGAGTTTTTGGAGACGACATGTAAGAAAGTTGTTTTTTGTGTTTCAAAAACACGGTCTTACCACTACGTAAACGTCATACGACGTTTAATATGAACCCTCAATGAGCAAAGTGTGCGTTTATTTCGTGGAAAATGGTCCGCTGAGTGTGAAAAATTTAGTTTTTATTGTGTGTGATACATTGAAGTTTTCCCAGTAGTTGCAACCTGCAAGTTGCAATGAGAGCTGAGAATTTAGAAATGTGAGTAAATATCAGAGTCATAGGAGCAAGTATAATGCGATATACTGAAAAAAATAATTATAAGATGTCCAGAAGAGGTGAAAAATGTGATTTTAGTAGGATTGCAGCAGCGCGATGGATGATTGTCTCATGTTTTTTGTCTGGCGGCGCCTGCGATATTTTCCTTGTTAGGAGGTGGTCTAAGCTACTTTTCATTCTGACCAAGTATGTAGTATTGTTCCTCCAGGGAAATCCAGCATTAAGATCTGCTCTAGATATTCTACTTTTTTATCCCATGGAGAAAAATATGGTTGACTTTGGCTCCTTGACTAGAATTTTTGCCAACTTAGGACTTGACGTGACGACGACTTATACGACCATTGAATGCGAATGATGACTAAGAAAAGAATTTTCTTCAGTTGTAAAAACGCCGAGCCAATTTTGCTATGTGGATGAATTTCTATCTGCATACGATTGCACTAGAAAAGTCATATTAACCAATTCATCCTTATGAATTTTTATTATAGATTACATAAGTTACTTTATTACAGCTATAGTAATGTTTCTGTAGTTTGAGTCTGGATTGAAGCCTGCACTTGTACTTGTACATTGTACTGACTCTTACTATGATACATGCACAGAATGTAATACGAGTTCACGAAAACCCATGGATATTAGTTGACCCAAATTAAAGATCCAACCGAATTTTCTAGACAGGTCAGGGGGTTTTGTGATATTAGGAAACGCCAGCATGAACATGACCTTAATTTTCCTTTTGTATGCGGCATACGCTTGGGAGGCGACACAATTTTAGCTATGAAAGGAGTCGTTGCTACCTTCGTTGGTCATTTATTGCATTCGAAATGAGTCTCAGTTGGTATGGAACGAAATCAGAATTTTTGGTTGTAATCGGCTTGCAAACCGCAATCAGGTTTTGCGAGTTTCCCATTGCAATTTTTTGTATCAAAGTCAAAGTACATTAAAGTTGTGCTTTCAGGTATAAATATAATGGGGGATAGGTTCAAAGTTTCGGGAATAAGGTACAAGGATGATTCGAGTGCAGGAGTCAGGAGTTAGGAGGACAGAAAGAGTATACTTTAGTTCCTTTAATGTGCACAAATGAGTACGGATGGATGAGCGAAAGAAATGAGTAGTTTCTCTAAAAAGACTTCTCCGCCTCCGGATCTCTTCTTTGTGAACCTGGTTTTCTCTTTTTCTCACAGATTCTCCCGGGTTCACAACACAAAGATTGCGTTTGAATCTTTTGTACAGATGGTTCTTTCCTTATGCCCGGCCATGCGAAATTTCAATATATTAGGGTTAATGGGAAGGAAGAAACTCTAGCTTGGGTGGATTTTGATTCTACTCTCTGAGTCAGTTACAACTTGCTGTGGTTTCTTACGGGACTTTTGCCTTTTAATTTCGCTTTAGGGAAGGAAAATGGAACCCGCTTTCAACTCGGGTTCCTTTCATGGAAGATGAAGTGAGTTGATAGACCGTCATGCAATTCCTGTTCTTGTCCTATTTTTGGCCGTGTTTTATGAGGTTCTCGGTTCTTCCGAAGACATGGTCGTTCTACCGTTTTTTGGCAATGAGTTCTGTAGACGTTTCAGGAACAGCAGTATTTTCCTTTCTCACACTGTGTTCTGAAACGTAATCCTAACACTTTGTCTTCGTGCCTTACACAATGCTTAGACTTGAACTTCTCTTTTTGAAGCTACACGCAACGTAACATGTAAAGTAACCTAACTCTCTGATGGACGATATTCTCTTGGCTATCTTCGAGCAAAGTGTATGATAAATTATCTCAAAATTTTCAATTTTTCATCCGAAAAAGAGCATGTAAAGAAGGTTGAAAAAATCCACGTCTAGTAAATCTTCTTTAGTTTGCCGCTTTCACATCGACGCTTTTTTATATCTAAGACTTTTTTGCTGACTGGTAGCATGTTTCATCAAAAATGTAATATTTAGATGGAAGGAATAGGCTGTTGAGATTTATGATACTTTTTGAATAAGGTCCGACTTGAGATACTTTTCGAATTTTTTTTTCTTTTCCTTGCAGTTAAATTGGCGGTACGAGCTACGATACTGTATACTATACTACATATACTTTATGACAATATATTTTCCTTGATTTTGAAACGTATATAGGACTTTTTCTGCTTTTAAAAAGGGTGGAGAAGAAGTTGAAAAGTTTAGTTAGGCGGTCGGTTAGGCAAACTTAAAATCTAATCAAATGCAAAAGTTTTCTAAAACCGCATTTGTTAGCTGCCATTGGCTCACTTTGAATTTGATTCATAATAATTCAGAAAAAGTTTTTTCTCCTTGTCCTTTTCGCCGGTCATTCTTCTGTCAAAATTTCCGGTTAGAAAATCAGGCAAATCAAGCTTGACAGTCACAAAGGATTCAATCGCGTTGAAAGCCGTGAGCAAAATCAGTGTCAACGTTGGTGCAGAAGAGAAAATCATTTCATTGCATGGTCAGTTGTCCGTTCGTGTGCACATATTACATGAAATTGTACCGTATAGTAAATGTACAGTCAGTTGTTGTCGTTGACACATTATGGTCTGGAGAGAAAAGACGCATCTTCTCACCTTCTTGTGGAGTGCGAGCTCTTCAAAACACATTATATTTTCCCTTGCTCTACATTTGCATCACAAAAGACGTTGAGGGTGACTATGACGAATGCAAAGAGGTGTAGAGAAATGTAAGACTTTGTAGTGCAATTCAAGTCTTGATGGATGATGTGCCAAGGAAAAATTCATTTCCGACCATGCCTTACAGTGTCAATGTGACAAGGAGATGCTGGACGATGGAATTTTAAACCGGTCAACAAGCATACTTTAACATTTGCAAATGGTCTGTCGTTTCCATTTTCTCTCTCATGGTCTCATCCTCGTCGTCATCTTGGTCGTTTTTTGCTCTGGAATGATGAAACGAGTCTGCATTCCGTTTTTGGAGGCGTGAGAGAAAGAGCACACAAGATCAAGTTGTGCACACGCCGAAGAAGCGGCACAATTTTTTGCTCCTCTACTACTCCAAGAAGAATCAAAGTGTGAGACTGATGATGGTCTCATCACATCAGTCTTGGGTGCATCTGTCAACATCCTTATCGCGCCTTCATTAGCTGCATCCATTCTGAGACAAAAAGAACCTCTTGAAAGGGCAGACGAGACACGTTGAAGTGCAAGTGCAAGGCAGGATCATCAGCACAAGAAAAATATCCCAGATGATCTTGCAAGTCTCAAGTCTGGAAAACGGTTTTTGCACTGCACGGCATGCTCTGCTTTTTCACACCATTTAAGTCCAAATGTACTGATACACATTTTCCTTTTAGGGATAGTGCTACATAAAAACTCAAAACTCAGCATCCACCAGCAACCTTATAAAAAATGTGTTTTTTGTACTCGCGCAAAATATATTTCATTTTCCGGGTATTTCGTGTTCATGGCACGAATGCAGTTAGGCTCCTCATAAAATTTCTAAATGGCGCTATAATTTTCACTCTGGCTTTCTCCTCCTGGGGATTTTCAATGTCCTTGAAAAAGAGAATTGCAGACCAACACGGAAATGATACATTTTGTGCATTCCTGAAAAATCTTGCTCTGTCGTAACGAAAAATGCTGGCTCACTTCACTTGTAATGCTGTCATTCTTTAGGGCCGTTTTTTCTGAAAATATACCAAGTACGAAGTACCACCACACTTGTAAGCATTCCGTTTTGCTTTACGAAGGAAAGGAAGTAGGTAATCTTAGCCTTTTACGCTTATCATTCAAATCAGTCCACATAAACAGAAAGTAGAACAACTGGAACTTTTCGTACTCATCTTTAGAGCTCTTGAGACTTTAGGCCGGAAAATGAAATCTGTTCAACTTCTTCCGAAGTCGTAGAATTCTCTCTGATTCGTACGTAAGATACAATTCGGAACAAAAAACTTGTATTTGGTGTTGTACAGATCGTAAATGGGAACTTGTTGAAATTCTAGTTCGCTGTTGGATAGCCATCGGTATGCTTCTGTTTCAAAACTTGAGGAATATCATTACCATTCAAAGCTTGCATATCATTTCTCCCAATTTGCATAAGGACACATTCCAAAGCAAACTGCCGTTTATTGCCACCATTGCATTGGATTGTCCCATTATGTTATATTGTTACAAGGGTACAGTGAGTCCGTGAGTGGGAGGACTTGCAGGTTCTAACGAGGTACTTCGTCTCTAATGAATCCTTGATCTCCTTTGATACTTCAGTTTGAAGAGGAAGAGCGAGACTTTGAGACGAATTCTTTCACATGCCCATTTCTCTGTGTATTAGATAGGTATTGTGCCAGATTTTCCGTTTTTGTCCTGCATAGTAAAATCCTAAAATCCTTGCTTTAGTACTAAAGGCACAAACGAAAATGAATGACAAAACTTGCTATGCTAAATGGTAGGAATTCCACATCATATTGTAGTGAAGTATCATACTGATTCCAAATAATAGCGGATTCTTGTGAAATAGACCCATAATAAAACGTAAATCCACATAATCGTAAATGTATAATTAAGCCAATAATCTAATCTCATTTGTTTGAATTGTTTTTGCAGATGCGACATTTGCATAGATTTGCACGAAGCTCATCATGACGCTGCTGGTTTAGACGATGATGAAGACTCGTCGATTCAATCCGGTGACCCTGGATGTGCAGAAGTGACAGAAGTTGAAGTCGAGGTGGACCATGCAATTCTAAGTCAGCCGACAATCGGCACTCACAATGGCACGTCCTCTTCGAGTCTGCTGACCAATTCTTATGTCCAACAAAGCTGTCACCGCACACTAACTCATCAGCAAAGTAATAACAACCGTCATCACCACCATGTGAACCATGTGCCGAGCTCTCACCTGATGCGCTCCAACAGTCACGGTGATGGAAACCATGTCGTCGTCTCGTCTAGTCGTCTCCCGCAGCCTCACCAAATGCCGCCGCTCCGACACCATAATCAACACATTCCTCCTCCGCAACAATCGCAGTATCCTCACCCTCATGTTCAAGTGAATGGGTCTGTGTTACAGTCCAAGGTGCAGACGAATGGTTCTTCTCCTCTTTCCACGCCAGTGTCGAACGTGTCTCCAAATTTGTCCTCCAGTTCTGTGTCCTCTGGATCACCGCATCAGTCACATCACAAAGGACAAGTGTCAGACGCGGAACATGAGATTGTGAGGAAAAGACTGTACCGCGTGGGACTCAATCTTTTCAACAAGAAGCCGGAGACGGGCATCACTTACTTGGTCAAAAAGAAATTCCTTGAAGGATCTGCGCCAGCTGTGGCCCGGTTTCTCATCACAAGGAAGGGACTGTCGAAACAAATGATTGGAGAGTACTTGGCTAATTTACAAAGCCCTTTTTCCATGTCTTGTCTAGAGTGAGTAGCATTTTACACTTTTTAGAATAGCTTCAAAACTTTAAAAGGTCTTTCAACGAAAAATTGCTTGGACAGCCTTCAAACAATATTAATTTGTCCACCCACACAGTGAAAATGCTTTTAATGAAAGGCTCAGTGAAAGCAAAACTGATTTACCTTAGATAATTTGACTAACTTTCTCTCTTGAGAGCAAATGCTTTCAAGTGACAAAGTAAAATTAATTTGGATTCTCCTGAAATCCTGTCAAAAGCAACTTTGGTATAATAGTTACCTAGTATTTTCAATAAGTTCATTACACGAATTCTGAGAATAAGAGAATGTTAAGTTGTATACAGTGTAAGTATAGTGTTTAGTGTTGCGTCATATAGAGACGGAAACAAAAGAGAAGGAAGCAGGTGGCAGAGGAAATTAAATTCATTTATGGTGCTAATTACTTTCACAGACACTTTGCCAATGAAATCGACTTGGCGTCGATGCCGGTGGATTTAGCCCTTCGTCGATTCCAGACATTTCTCCGAATGCCTGGTGAAGCTCAGAAGATTGAACGAGTGATGGAATCTTTCAGTCGTCGCTATGCTGCTTGCAATCCTAATCTCATGTAAGTTTTCTCTTCCGTCTCTCATGTTTTTCCTTTTACCTCCCGCACACTCTCTCTCCTCTAAGATTCATCATCTTTTCTTAATCAAGAACACTCCATGTGTCAAAGGGAAAACCATTACCATCAGAGTAGAGTTTTCTCGTTGGACCATGTTGCAGGGTTTTAGATCTCTTTTTGACCCTAATGGCATCTTTCTTTGAAAGGGTCGTACTTTTCAACATGAAAACCTCGTCCATGTTTTACAGGAATTATTTTCAAAAGACTTTCTCCTTCAGAGTTGCTTCCGATTTTCTTTGAGGAATAAAGCAAAACTTTCTCTCAACATGCCAAAAATTAATTCATTCACGTTTGCTTATGTTATCTGTTCATTTACAGCTCGCAGTTTCGAAATGGTGCAGACACTGTATTCGTTCTAGCATTTGCTATCATTATGCTGAACACGGACCTTCATACACCTCATTTGAAACAAGACCGGAGAATGAAAATGGAAGATTTCATAAAGAACCTAAGAGGGATTGACGACGGGGCTGACATTGACAGAGAAGTTCTTGTTGGTATTTACGAACGCATCAAACAAGGCGAATTTAAGACTGGATCTGATCATGTGACGCAAGTCATGAAGGTGCAGCAAACCATCGTGGGTAAACACCCGGTAAGTGATGTACACAGTGTACTATCATGAAGATTCTTTGTTACTTGTTTTAGATCTTTTGCACGTAGACAACTCGACAACTGCTCGTTCTTACTAGCAATGTGTTTTGTGTTGCGGCGTTTATTCTGAGACTTTGTACACGATTGATGACGAATGCATGTTCTAAAGATTCAAAGCGGAGAACGCGACAGAACACATGTTGTAGTCTTTAGTCTGAGTTTGACCCAGTGTCAACGGTATGTTTATTTGAACTTGGTGAACTGAAGTTGATAAAAGATATGTTTATCTATTTTTGTAGAATATGGCTGTTCCACATCGTCGACTGGTGTGCTACTGCAGACTTTACGAAGTGGCTGACATGCACAAAAAGGAGAAAGTGGGTTCTCATCAACGAGAAGTGTTTCTTTTCAATGACCTGCTTGTTCTTACCAAAATCTTCCATAAGAAGCGCAACACAGTCACTTACTCCTTCCGTCAAAGTTATCCTCTTCAAGGGATCACACTTCAACTCTTCTCAAATACACATTTTGAATACGGTTTGTGTCTCAAACGTGGGGATTTGGTGCTTCTCAGTCTCAATGCTCGTAATGATCATGATCGTGCCAAATTTGCGGAGGATCTCCGAGAAGCCATTGCTGAGTCTGATGAAATGGGTCGTATTGAGAACTTATCCAAAGAGAATCGTGACCGTGACTCGGGTGTTGATGTGGGGAAAATCAAACGATTTTCTAGCTCTTTGCTTGACATCAACGATCAATGTAAGTTTACAGTTTCACTCCATTCATATGATATTACAGCTTCAGTGTGCCATTTTGTGATTCACAATTTCCATTTACGCTTATGACGACATTACGTTAAATTATGTAAGTAACGTTTGGATCTCTTTCTTGATTACAGGTAAACCCACACGTCGAGGTAGTTGCGGATCACTAGATTCTGGAATGTCAGTGTCATTCCATTCTGACGAAATGCATCAACAACAACAAGGAAGTCAAAACCATCATGTACAGCTCCATCACCAGAATAGTCAACAGTCTTTAACAGCAAGTAGCAACAGTAACAGCAGTTCCGGTAGCAGTAACTGTCATTCGCACCATAACCGCCCACCTCATCATCAACATCAAGGCAGCTCTTCCTCAAGCTCCAGTCAATGTAGCCATAACTAATAAGCAAAACTCTGAAAATCACGATTACAAACTTTTTCCTCTAGTTCTAATCAACTTTAAGATAAATGAACGTTTACAGTTTAGATATATTTGTGGCGTGCTAAGTACGAACATTTAGGAATTAATTATTATACTAATTATATAATTGAATGTAAGGTTTCCAGTGTAGAAAAAGCTGAAAAGCACACAGAAAACACGAAGCTCTATTGTATTAAAAGTACTAATTCAATTTCCTTTTTCTACGGGAAAGGTTAATTGTGTATAAAAACCATAACAAAGAGAAAATGTAGAGCACATTTTTGTGCTTTTCAGACTCGGAAAAATGACTCGTCATTTATTAATTAAACATACATAATGTAATAGAGATCTGTGTCTACTGAGCGTGCAGCTTCATTTAATTGAGAAACGCTCGCTCGTCTGTGGACACTTAATTTAATTCTAGGATTTCAAAATTTTACAAGTTATCATAACCATAACCGTAATTTGCTACAAGGTAGTTAAGATAGGGTTAAATGAGGTCTCAAAACTCAATAACTATAATAAGGTATAGCTTATTATTATCGAAAGCTCTCATGTTCCATATTAATACCAAACAAAGAAAGGACAAAAAATCATACTTTAATCCAGCGGACGTTTTTGTGTTGATTACAAGGATTTTGATTTTATGTTTTTAATGTCATTTAATATGTTGACTTTACAACGTTGCATATATTGATGCAGGGACTTAGAATTACGTCACCGAAAAAAGATCTGGATCACTTTAAAAATTTAAAGTATTATATGCAAAATTGAAGATACAAAATACAATAATGTAATTCAAGGGAAAAACGAAAAGAATAAAAATTAATCTTTAATGTCCTCAAAAATAATAATACATGTTTTACATTGTGTACATCTCAAGAAATTTTCTTTATATATTTCACTACATATTACAAAGGAAGAAAAAATCACGCTTTCTGAATCTTGTGAATTATATTTGCATAATGTTATTCACTACTTAACCTTTGAGCAGAATCGGCTAATAAATCATGAACTTCCTTAGCAAATGAAATTTGGCTTTTAACTACATTAATGTACTGAGGATACGTAATGGTTCCATCCATTTTGGTAGGCATTACTGGAGTCTGAAGATATCTTTGAGAACTGACGTTTTGTGACAAACATTCAATGGACGTTTTCTAAAATCCGAAACAAAAATGCATAAAATTTGATTAAAATGTAAAAAGTATTCTAATAAAATGAGACCACATTATTATTAAATTATTTTATATTAGTATACGTGTTCATACCAAATGTAGCTCCATTTGGTCACATAAGGACAAGAATTCTTCCATATTACGGTCAAATCGACTGGGGTCAAATTCAGAAACAGGTTTCCTACAGGCAAACAGAGCGTATTTTTAGTAATAAATGATTTTATTATATGTAAGATTTATGATTTATAGTAATAAAATTATATCTTACGATCCACTATCAATTTGGTTGTTAGAAGCCACAGTATTTGCTGCAGATCGAAAGACGTTCTATACAAACACAAAAATACGATGAAATTTTAAATTAGTGATAACTAACAAGCGGCAAGTTAATACCTAACTAAAAAGGATTTTGATCGCTTTTTATTTCTCACCGTAAGAGATTCTTTGATAGGCACAATTAAGCTCTTGGCTTTGGAAATATTGTCCAACTTTGGCTGATCTTGGTTATTCATATTGGACATTGGGCCACTCATGTTGGGAGGAGGTCCGCCAGCACCCGGAGGAAGACCAGGATGAAGAGATTGTCCACCAGGATGACCAGGTGGCCCACCCGGGTGACCCTGTGGCGGTCCACCAGGATGACCTTGTGGCGGTCCACCAGGATGACCCTGTGGCGGTCCACCAGGATGTCCCTGTGACGGTCCACCCGGATGACCTTGTGGTGGTCCACCTGGATGTCCTTGTGGTGGTCCACCCGGATGACCTTGTGGCGGCCCAGTCGGATGACCTTGTGGTAGTCCGCCCGGATGAACTTGTGGTCCACCATGGCCAGGCAGTCCACCGGGTCCCATAGAATGACCAGGAGGATGCCCAGGATGACCAGGATGAGGTGGTCCACCAGGATGACCTTGTTGTGGCAGACCTGGACCTCCCATAATTCCTCCAGGTGGACAACCGACTCCTGATGACATTTGCATTGGCATGGGTCCTCCATGATGTAACATTTGTGACGGCATTGGGCCACCCATCATCTGATTCATTTGACCTCCACCACCTTGTGAAATCGGCATTCCCGGATTCATTTTTCTGTCACTTCTGATAACAATCAACAACACAACAATAATAGTTTAAACTGTTAAAACTTGACTTAAAATGTTAACTAGAATTATTATTTTTAACCGTACAAAATTAACCTTACCAAGCAAGCAAAAAGTTAAATTATGATCGAGTGAAACAAACCAGATGAGAATTAGCTCATAATATTAAATTCCAACTGTTAAAAATGCATTGACTTTTGACGCTGAACTTACGATTATTTATGTACGAATTGACGTGAAATTTACTAGAAAATGTTTTTAAAAACCCAAGTTTCAGAACTATTCAAAATAAATTGAACTCCACAGGAAAAGTAAAGTAATACACAAATCTCAAATGTTAGAATAGGCGGTACGGCAGCATTCAGTCAACAAGATGCTCAAGCCCAAAAATAATAAAATAATGAAGCAAAATGAGTACAAATCCTGCCTTTTTGTCGCGTGCTATGTGTCGATATCTTTCCACGGTTTTTGGTGACATTGTCATTGTGTAAATTAAATCGCATACTTTGAGAGAAATAAACCAGAGACGAGTAAAGTTAATTGCNGAGAAATAAACCAGAGACGAGTAAAGTTAATTGCTAGTGTATTACAATTTTATTTGATCAAAGTAAATATTACATTATGAAATGAATGAAATCACTAACTTAAGGTTCAACTTTTGAACAAACACAGTATACGTAGGATTCAATAGCATACCAATTGCAAACTCATTGGATACTATATACGATTACGTGGTACTTATTCTAAATGGGTACCTTACACAGATTAAGATTTAATATTATTGATTGGTATCCTAATTACTAATTCCATTACTAATTCCACAAACAACGACATTATGACATTATGAAGGAAGAGGGACACGCGCTTTCACTGTCCTCAAAATTCAATCCAAGTAATCGTGGAGTCGTCGAGGCACACATTCTACGAACCCTTCATAATCTTCTGCGGACAATATTTGTTTAAGTTTTGTACGGAATTTTTCGTTTTCCGACATGAGATTAAGATATTTAAAAGCTTGTGTAAGTTCTTCCTGAGTGCAAATTCCATCGCCAGCCTCCGTGTCATCCGTGAAATATATGTAGCTACGCTTTATGAACTGATTTACAGTACGAAGCATCTTTCGGAGATCATTCTCGTTCACTTCCTTACCATAACGCTCCAGAATTCCTTTAAACTGCTCCTCAGTGACGCTCGGATACATTTGTGCTTGAGAA
>JABASF010001894.1:0-18362 GCA_019776145.1 Harlomillsia oculata
AAACTTTGAAAAGGCACCAAGTGACTCTGACAATTTGAGCAAGAAATGATGATGTATTAGAATCCTTCGTTGAAGGAACTCTTTTGAATTAGGCATCATTAAGTGCAAAGCCTTACATTTCACGTGGAAACACAAATTCAGGGAACTTTTCTTTTCTTTAAAAAAAATCTTTAAAAACACTGGATTTTCAAAAGAACATCTTACCCTGACTCTTGCTTCAGTCAAACTGGTCCACATTGCAATTTCTTCCCGTGTGCTCATGTCCGGGTAACGATTCCTAGCAAAAGTCGCTTCAAGTTCTTGTAATTGTTGTGAAGTGAAATGCGTTCGCTGACGACGTTGTCGCTTATTCTTTTGAATACTGTTACCACTTCCTTTACCCCCTTTCTCGTCATCCTCAGATCCGGAATTAAGTGTTTCGGATGAGGCCGTTGTTTTCGATGTGGTTGTGGGCGTTGTTGTATTTCCATGTTCGGAAGAGCTAAGTGGAGAATCTGTAACATACAATTTGAAAGAACGGTTCAGTCAAAAGATTCACATTGGATGATGAATTGTATTCTATTAATAACCGTTCGTAATGAAAGTAGGAGACTAATAACCCAGGTTCTTCAAGATGAATGCACCTGCTCACAATAACAAGCTGCTGACAGTCTGCCGGTTTACTTTAGGAACAGTTGTTCTGGTCATTTGCGGCGGAGAGGTCATAAGTCAAATTGTAATAGCAGCACTCGCGCTGGCCTTACAAATGTTTCTCATGCTCACAAGGAAATGTGAACAATGACAACTTTCATTTATAATACATGTCTGTTGAATGGTTATGGTTGGAACATACGGAGGTTTTCTATACATTTAGCTCCGAAATTCCGAAGATCAATAGTTCGACTGTACTAAAAACGAGGTCCAAATTCCAAAAGACAATTTTGGAAAACTGAAAGAAGAGTCTATAAGAAATGTAAACTTAGAGAAAGAATGAAGCTGTTACATTACGGTTATAACGATAAAAAGTAGAGTGTATAAGGATAAGTATGTTCAAATGGGTAAAGAAAAGTTCAAACTTTAGAAAAAGAGCATTTGAAAAGACTTTTGTGTCTCAATCTCCTTGTGAACGTAAGGAGCTTGAAGTGGGCTGAAGATTACGTTCAAGATGCAACTCAAGACACCCTTTTTTGGTGTTAATGGGAAGTGCAGGCGGTGCTCGTGTCAAGTTCTCCGTCCCGATCGGAAGTGGGGATGGAGAAGCTGTCTGCGGTCATTTCTCACCCGTTCTCAACTCACACACACTTCACTTGAGTGATGTTTCTTCCACCTGACTTTTTCGGACAGAAGAACTTGAAGAACATGAGAAAGGGCACATTAGGTCATCTCTCCGACACAAATCTTTTACAAAGCACTTGTGTCTCTCGTCAAAAAGCTCACATCTTTCGACGCTGAGACTTCTTCAAACCACCGAACGTGCCTCTTGAACCAAAATACGACAGACAAATCTCCAAATATCCTCAATCCTCAAATCCCAATGTCTCAAGTGACTCCAGACGGGACACTGACCACTGCTCATATTTGCTTCACATAAATACTAATTTTACGGGTTCTTGACATTCTACATTCTTCCAGTGACCAGACCACACATAACATCAAAACCCTCAGAATGCAATCCCAATCATTCCGCCTGAGAAAGTCCGTTTGAGAGTATATGAGCTAATATTGTAGGAAACGAGGAGAGGACGGAGGAAAACTACTAAAACCGAAACCGAAATCTCAAAATTACACATTCATGAATGGAAGGGCCGAGAAAAGAGCGTCACAGGATTACGCCTTGACTGCGCTCGGGTCCCCTATATGAAAGACGTAATGGGCTTGTAATGATGATTCCCTGGGGAGAGCAACGAAGGCTCATGTTTATAATTACAGCGGAATTGCGAATGATACATGAGAGACACAAAAGGACCGTTTAGTTACGCTCAATCAATCTGCATTACTTTTGGCTTGGCCCTTCTTCCACTCCCCAAACACAATATTACAGAGTTTCTCTTCTTCTCCGACTCGTAACTGTCGTAACCTTCAGTAGGAGGAAAAGGGACAAGGGAAAAAGGGCTTTTGAAAGACTTGTGTAATGAAAAGAAGCGAATGAAATTGAAATGGAGTCATCATGTTTCATGTGACGGAAAAAATGGATTGGGTGGGCCAGATAGGAGAAAAGGAACAACGTCAACGTCAACTTCTTGTCTCTCTCATGGCCCTTTTGCGTTGTTATTGCACAAAGTGTGAAATGGAGCTCAGGTCCACTGGCCCGAGTGCTAATTCTAATTGGATTTCCATTTCTGGGCAAACTGTCTCCGGGATTTTGTTGTGTAATCGACTCCGTCCCGTCAGTTTTATTCGACAATTCCGTTGTTTCAACTCTGTTTCAACCGTTTGTGACAAAAGCAAGCAAAAATTCATTGAGGAATGCGGTGGGATGCGAATGTGTCTCATTTCTTTACGTCTTGTCTCCTTCCTGAAGTGTGGTAACAACAGATGTACTAGTATTTTTCATGCATTGCGTTCTCTGTGTACATAATGACTTTTAATAACATGTTTCTGAAAAAAATGCAAATAATACATTATGTATTACTAAAGGCAGTAGCTTTTTACATGGGTTAACCTTCCGTACAACTGGGAGAACAATTAGAAGCCGTCCTTTTATCAATTCCACGATTCCGTGTCATAAAAAGTCCTTATCTCCGCGTTCAGGCGGTAGATAAAGAGTAAAAAGGGAACCTTTGAGTAAAAATTTAGTCAAAGCTTATCAACATGAGAGGTAAAGAGTGCTAGTGCTAACGTTTCTCCATTGTCAAATGGTTACTGTGTCGTGTCCCTCAGACAGAAAAGAGATAATTCGGACTGCGGCAAAAGTTCAATCGAATGTTTGTTTCATTTGCTTGTCCGCTTGGGTTTTGGTGTGAACAGATTACCTTTATATTTTTGAGATTATACGAACCGAACCGTTTTAGTAAAGTCAATCTCTCTCATCTATATTATATAGGTGGTGAATGTGACAAATATTCGTGTGTAAATGGACAAGGCATGGAGATAAGCGAAGGACGCACATTGCACACTGCACTGCAGAGCATATAAAATTCAAATTACTCCGTTCACTAGTATAATTTTCACTTATGCCTTCAGCATTACAATGATCATCTTGACTTCGTCAACCACCCACAACGACAACCAGAATGTCGCCAGGATGTTTCTTCGGTACCGAAATCCAAAACTTGTACCAAACTCATTACAACTTACGTTGTAACTGTACTTATCAAACCCCTAAAAACGTCCCAATGTGCTTTATCCCGTCCTTGGTCAAACATAAAGTTTTACAACTCTCCCAATCAGAGTTGATAAGCGCACTTGTCAATGTCGGCACGTCCAGCCCCACATGAAGAATTGAGTGTCGGCATCGTCTGATGCGATTTCACCCTGAGACCAGAACTGACTCAAACTCGTTCATATCCCTTCGTTCCTCGTTGTCATCAGGGAGACAACAAACGAACAAAATATGTATCCTCCTTGTTTGACATGCATTCCTACACGGTGTTTTACACACCTCAAACAATCCAGAAAAGTCTCTCAACATCAATCCTAACTTCAATGAGACTCGGCTACTGGGTTTATTTGTAAACTATTTTTAACAGCATCTCGTTTAAGTCCAGGAATTACAACGTCACATAACTAATGAATATTAATTTGGCTCACTCTCATTCCACCTTCCTCATGGTCACTTCTCACGTTCACATTGGAGTACTATCTCAATTTTGAAATCCACGTACACACTCGGAATGAGATAGGAGATTAAGTAATCGTCATGTTCAATGCACAATAAATTACACTTTTTATACGTGGTATTATTACTATTAAAACCATTATTGAACCAATATTACAAAACCCAGATTTAATCCCTGAAACAATCTGAAAAAACGGTATATAACCTACAGAACCAGGAGAATGAATTCTGAACAAGTTGGGATTGGGATGTATCGTCACCGTCACGTCATGTCAGTAGTTATGGCATAAATGACACTATAGTGGGCAAACAGGCAACTTCCGGTAGTCAACTGAGTTTTCTCACCCTTCGTGTAAATAAACTGTGTCAAAGAGTCAATCTCTGAGTGTCAATTGCGCTTGACGAATGTGATGTGCTATGCTTCCTTAATCTCATTCATAAGTTGCCAATGACCCGCAGAGTCTTTGACTTAGGCACAAAAATAAACGTTCAAGACGTTGTAGCATTCTGACGAGATGGAAAGAAACATGAATGAAGGATTATGATGAGAAAGTGCCAAAGAATGTGGACTCACCGCGAGTGGACGAGTTGTTATTGTTATTGTTGTTGGCTTGCTTGAGCTTGTCCAGATGATTTGTTCCAACCAGCAAGTCCAACTGGTGATGGTGTGGAATATGGTTACTGTTTGGGTGTCCATGATGGTTTAAGGAGAATGGATTGGCAGCACTTGCTGTCTGATGATGGCTCACTAGTTGGTGATGATGATGATTCCCGTGATGATTTAGGTGAGGATGGTGAGCCGGATGATGAAACCCTAACGGATTCTGTTGATGTAAATGATGATGTTCTCCTGACCCGGACTGACCTGATGCTGACGAAACTGGTGGCAAGGGTAGCTGCAAATTACAATCAAAAAACAAAATTAAAACTATAGTACTTTATCATTAGTTTTTCGGTGCTTGTCTCACATTACCCATCTCGTGACTGAGTATCATGCAATAACAATGATGATAGCGTTTTTGAGAACATCACCGACGACATCGACATCGACAGTCAAAATTACATTACTTAAATTCGTTCATTGATTATCTTATTTTGTAATGAATTTATTAATAATGCACCGAAATAAAAAAAAAGATCAACTCTGAACTTTCATACTTTCACCCAAAGGATTTAATTGCGGATCACAGGTTTGATCTTAAAAGTCAACAGTTGCTCATATGAGATTTGCGGACTATCATCCCTTGACTTATGAGATTTTGAGTTAAACTTATGGCTTTGCCTATTTAACTTGAGTAGTCAAAGCACTTATCAATGAAACGCTCAAATGACAAAATCTCTCAAATCTTCCTGTCCACAAATACGGATCTATGAACAAGACCATAATTAAACCATTTGCCTTGCGCGATAAAACTGAAAAGCAATACAGAATTAAATGCCAAGTCCGTTAGTTGTCATCTGTTTAATGCTTTTTTTGACTCCGATCAAAAAACAAATAATTTTTAATACATTTTTATCATAAAAAAACTTATAGTTCAAATATACCATCGAATACTGAATGTCCCTTTGTGGTTTGTAGTGCACCATACACAGTGCAACTTCACAAAGTCTATGGCAAATATTGAACAGGCACAATCTATAGGCAAAAAAATCCTCAATCGGGATGTTAGAATAATCTAAATCGGGGTCTTACAAACGCTTAAGATGCCAGGAACCGAGGCTTAACATGGCTTTCCATTGGTGTTACTTGCTATTCATCCACAACAAATACTATTTGATCACAAAACTTATCCTATTACTACTACACACGATGAGATTACTAAGACTTCTATTATTTGTTTTAGCTTTAAATGCGATTTCCCATTAATGTTTATAATCAAATGAAAACACTGATAATCCAGAAATAATGTCGTAGATTTAGGATGCAGCTTACACTTGTCAAATTTTCATGTTCGTTGTCTTATAGAAATGGAAAAAATCAATTGGTACAAATCAATTAGCTGATATTTGATTAATAAATGATCAATCACGCAAAGTGTCAATAGTCTCAATAAGCTCTGGAGTAGTACTATTGTTAGTATAACACACGTACGTGGTTATGTATTGCTAATTGTTGGCTGTTTTGGATCACGCGATGACCACTTCAAGACACGTTTGGATTCTTGATTAAAATGACATGAAGATAGTCGAACGAACAATACAAAAGGTCTAAAAAGTGACTTTTATGAAGTGAGGATGACGCGTGTATTTGTAACGTTAACAATTCCACAACAATTGAACAGTGGAGGGTGCAACTGGACAGAAGGACTATGAAGACGAAACAGGACTATAGTTTCGTGACAACGTGACCTGGATGGCATGGGACCTTGATTTACAAAGAATGAATGAGGAACGAAGACGGTTTAGTGGAAGTTAACAGGCGTGAATGTCAAAGGTCAACGAAGCAGGTGGGTTCGCACCGTTAACTTCTCGACGAGGTAACTGAGTGAGACGGACCCACCGAGTAATAATAATGACGGGAGAGGAGGAGACGAGACACAGTCCCAAAGTCCCGATTCATTTCCCGGTGAGTGAAACTGAGGCCATCCTTCTTGCGAGTGCCTTACGGCAGAGAGGAGCAGCCCGTACAAGCAAAAGACTGCTCAGTGCCCGGGCAAATCCCCCGTAAGGAACTTAACACCTCGGGAAGCTTCCGCTCTGTGAAAAATCCCTTAAGTCCTCTTGTAAGCTCTCGAAATGGGACTGAGGGCTTTGGTCCAATGGCTTCCGGTGTGCACTCACAAAAGAACACTTACATTTCCATAAGCTTATTGGGAAAGCACAGTTACTCACCTGATGCAGATTTTGAAGATGGGGCAACGTGAGGATATCCGCTGCTGCTGCGGCTGCAGCCCCAATTTGTCCCAGATGATGATGATGTGCTCCATGGACCAAATCTTGTAGACACAGTCCAGGATTCCCACCTCCGGTTCCATTGTCCGATGAGATTGCGGCTGACAGAGCAGCCGCTGCAGATAAACTGTCCATGTTTACTTGTTTTTGCTGTTTACTTTCAAGTTGTTTCGATATTTAGAAGTTTGTTTATTGAACGTTCGATCGTTTGCAATGAATGCAAATTGACTTTGATTCGACTACACACAGGTGTAAGAATTCTCACTCTTGGATTTTCGGTCAAATGCACAATCGTCGACACACCACAAATCAGGAGCGGGACCAGTGTATGGTAAAAAATAAAAACGGAGTGGGTTAAGGGTTATTGCACCTTTGGCGTCGGTGACGGTCTTTTGCAGGGCGCAATTTGTTTGGCAAGAGAAAGAAGAGAGTTAAGGAAGAGTGTGGTTGGATAAAGTGAGGAAATCCGGAAGTTGTTTTAATTTAATCCGGGTTTGGCACAAGGGCGGACTGAGGCTGAGCCCCTATGGCAGTGTCTGGGTAATCTGGGCAAGGATTTGGGTTCTATACCTAATTCCGGTGTTATGAGAGAAGAAGAGCCATGGAGCCTGGGAGTGAGGGCCTCTTGCTCAAGGACTTTGTGAGGCTTACTAAGAGTCGGCAGACAGAAGAGGAGAGACAGAAAGAGAGAGAAGAAGAAGGCCGAATGGGCTAATGCGGGAGACTTTCTCCGTATAGTCCGGACTAGTGACTGAGGGCGGCAGCCACCAGATCCGCCGTAATCTACCCGGGGCTCAGGGTCCGATTTACCTCGTAAGCCTGCCTCTATTCATCATTCTGAGGAAGGCGACTCCTGCCTCGTCTGAAGATACGCCCCCAGTCCGCCTTTCCACATCCAATCCCGCGGTACTTCACCATCCGCTCCGCCTGTATTAAAAAACTCAACTGTTATCTTCTACAATACTTTCTCGTGTGAAAACAAGATGCGATTCTTCTCTCAATGTTTCTGCCAACTCGACTCGGTCTCACAGTTGAGAGTGTGAGGGGCTCTCGTCTCTTATCTCTGGGATTTCCGACGGATTCCCTTCATGTTGTCACACTGGATATGCCACGATAATCCGACTTACGAGAGAGCCACACGGCCACGCATCCTTTTTGCTTTTGCACATTCCCTTTTGCCTTCACTTTCACTACTTCTTCCTAAATGTTCAACAAATGAGAGTTTTAAACCACTTCACGCCTATAGGCTTTCCACATAAGCTAACACCAAATTCCAACAACTTTTTAGTAACACTGTATTTAACATTGTAATGCGCCTGGATATGTGATAGTGATAAACCTACGTTTTCACACTATCTCTATCTCTACTTACTCTCTACTGTCTACGACTCCTCACTTTTATTCCATTTCTGCTTTCTTTTCTAGGCTAAAGAGATAAAATGGGATCTTGTAGGAATCACCCACTTTCGTTATTCAAAGTTGTCCGTATAAACCTTAAAAGGTTAGGTCAAGTTCAAGTTGAATGCTTTTGGATTTCCTCTCTTGTCTCATCGTCTGTCTCTTCCTATTCCTAGCATCAATGTCAAGAACAACATGAAACAAATGGTTCTATTTATTCCAGTCATTTTATGCAATCCTCCATTTTAAAAGAATGACAATTGACAACAATTTAGTAACTTCCTTTCCCTTTTCTTTACCACTGCAGCTGCAGTGAAAGGTCAGAAAATCATAATTCATTCAGTTTTGACCTTTGGCTCATACACTCGACTCATTCAAGATTTCACGAATGTTTTGATTAATCATCCAAGAGTATACTCTATGATTAATCTTGGTTTAGCGTTAACAGCGTTAAACTAACGTTCATATAAAAATGTATCAAAAATTATACATAGAAAACAATACATTTGTACAGCGTACAATTCTTTCTAAGAGTAGAAACAAATAAGAACAGTTGGACAGAAAGGTAAGATTGTGTACCTCCAAGGATCGCATAAATAAGGCTTTGGAAGTGACAGAAGACATGTTAAAGTGACTGCAAGTCGACTCGTGCAAAGAAAAAAGACGTGAATCTCTCTTCTTCTTGCCTCTTTTTGGATTCTTTTTCCGTTGCATTCAGAGAATTTATACGGGAAAAATGCGTTTAGTTGATACTTGGCAGTTTCAGCTTCCAAGTTTCAGTTTCGGTATGCTCCGGGTGATTTGAACGAGTGCTTGTATACCTCGTGCCGTAGTATCGTGACAAAAAGTAGGCATCGCAGCATCTCATTAGATTCTCAGTTTGAGGGGTACAGACCGTACAGAGATACAGAGAAGTCCATCGAGTATTGAGTGTGGAGAAGCCAGAGGAAAGAGACAGGGAAGCAAAGTAGAAAATATCTTTCCTGAGGGTTTTGGGAACAACAAGTCGAAGAAGAAGGAATTCATGGGCGGGTCTCTTGGTTTTGTACCAGCAACAGCTCCAATGACAATGCGGGAGTTTTCGGGAGCTAAGGCACGACTGCGTCTTTTGAGCTCCATCGCAGTCTCCATTCGTGCGAGACGTTGTCCTGGACAACCGCGAGACTGGAGAGGAAGTGGAAGAAATTCCAAGACTCTTCATGACTACTGGATTTCGTAGTTTGGAAAAGAAGAAAAGACTCTTCTGGAAGAGAAATGGATTTTCCTGGTCCTGGGTGCACTGAGCTGTGCTCCTACAGCTCTTTACTTTTATGAGCTTGCTTGGGTTCTTTAGAGATGAGACATGAGACTGCCGAGTGAATCTCATGACCGACTATACAAAAACTCACCAAAGTCGACATGGAAAAAGTCGTTTTGTGGTACTTTTTCGCTACCACGCAGGAGACACTATATACAACTTATGGTCACAATCGCAACTCATGTACTCACAAAAGCTAGTCGAAAATGTTAACTCCTACCCGTAAATTGCACGTAGACAACGTACGAACGCACATAGTATACGATTATTAACGAATTTGCATTAGAATGTTGTGCAATAATAATTCTAGGAAATTCTAAAAAGAAAGCAGGGGGAAAGGGGCGGAAATGAGTTTAATTCAAGGGAGCAGGTTCCAAGTGACGCCCATTAAAAAGGCAAACAAAGGGATGCGTATTTTGAACAAGTGTTGACGGTCGTCTTTTTGCGGTTTTAGGGCCACACACACAAGGACAAACACATCATTCCCAAATCTCAATGAGATGGACCAACGAACGACGATGTGTGTGATCGGATTTTGTGGACAAATGGAAATTATATGTCTATAGGGACACTAAAGTTTCGGTTTGGTGTCATTTCGTGCCTCATGCTTCTCATTGTCCGTTCACACTCCTTTATTCCAAATTCTAACCCTCATGTTGTGAGTGTACACAGAACATCTAAATGACAAAAGGGATCCCGGGTCCTTTTGTCATCAGTCCCGTCCGCCTTGTAAATACAATTGGAATGAAAATCAAAGTCACTTAATCGTATTCCTCCTCTCTCGTCCATTTTCCGGGGATTACATTGTTCAAGAAGGCTCTCTGTCCTCTCTTTCTCATTTCTATCTAGCCAGTTTCCTAGTCCGAAATCTCCGAAATATGTATGTGGGTAAATAATGAGGTCCATATGGTCGACAGAGCGACTCCCGGGTGTTTTGTTTGTTGGATCATCACAGACAGACCTTCTCCCGGTTCCTACAGGTTCTCAATTTATATTCCAACACGCCCATCGTTGCTCTTTCATTCTTCAATTTGCATTCTTCCTTTTGCACTGCTACTGTTATAAAAGTTATAATTTCTCATTGATATGCTTTATGACTTTCAAAAAGAATTGAGAACATTTCCATTCAAAACTTGTAGCTTTAAAAAGTCGATTTCTCTTTTCCGAAAAACGTGTTTTTAATTATCTCGAACGCTCAAAACTAATAATTAGTTCTGATTCTTTGACAAGCTAATATTATTAGCTTGTCAAAGAATCAGTCGTTTTTGGTATGAAATCGAAGTGTCATGGAGTCATCGCAATCGCATAAAAGAAAATTAAACTTAAAAGTGAAAACTGGACAAAAATATCAAAATTCTCACCCGGGTCTTTCATTTCCATTGTACGATTGTGCCTAAGTAACTGGAGAATGCGAGAAAGCGTCATTTGTTAGCTGGAGCCCTCTGTGCCTGGAGAACTAAAGGATTTCTCTCCGTCTCATTTCTGTCCTTGTTGAAAAATTTTCCATCAACTTGTCGTTTTTTGTGCTCTACACGTGTCGATAACAGTTGGACGGAAAGTTGTGATTCTGAATGATTAATATAAAAGTGTTTTTCTTTAATTCATTTAGTTTATCATTTTGTAGCTCAGTCCAAGCCGGTTTTATCTAGAAAATGAAGATGACGTGTTTGCTCTTCGTTTTCGGTTGACAAACTTGACTTACATTTTGTTATCAGCATTAAGTAACCAAAAGGACTTTGGAACGAGAGAAAGTGTCATTAAGGAACTTGGTATTTGGTAAGCTAATTGAACTTTTTACTATAAATAACCATTGAATTGGTAATTTTACGGTAATGATTATGATAATTTTATGTTGAGGCATTAAGACTTTCCTTGTGCTGTCATTTAGGTTAATGCGGTTTAATGGTCAGTTGTTCTTTGTTGTATTGTCATTGCTTATTTCCTGACTACGAATCAACAAGTGAACTTTCAGTGTTAATTTTATTTTCAAGCGTATGGTCTTTGTTAAAAATCAGTAGTCTTTAATTTTTTAATTTCAAAATTGTTTTCAGTTAATTCATTAGTTCATTTTGTGATTTTCCAGGGAGCAAAAACGTGAAAATGGAAGCGGAGTTTCGGGAACAAATCAATTATTGGACTTTGAAAGATGTGATTGGATTTACGGCAACGGTGACCACTTTGGCACAATTCTTTGCAGGATGGTAATGCAAAATTAGACTCATTTCCTAATTTTTTGATACGTCTGTGTCGTTGTGACGGAAAGAAACTCTGGCCTTAGGAATAATGTTCCTAAGGCCTTCCTAAGGCCAGAGGCTAACTACCTAGCGCCTTATTATATGACAGATAATGAACAATAAATTAACTCAATGAAACTCATTTTATTATTTGTATTCATGATTTGTTATTTTTTGTAGTTTCACCGTTCGGCGTGTTCAAGTTGCTGGAACACCTGGAGAATTGAGTCCCGTTCCATTTTTGATGGGGTTTTTAGGATGCACTTTATGGATGTCATATGGGATTCTTATAGGTAATTAAGTAGTTTATAGTTAATAAACGAATCAGAATAGAGAAAAGTTTTTCTTTCATGCTCATGCTGCTCATTTTAAATTTTCCAGATGATACCACCATCAGATACACAAATGTTGTCGGCTTGCTTCTTAATTTATTTTACGTATTCGTCTTTCTACACTTCAGTGTTAAAAAGGTCAGTTTTTGCCCACTATTGGAATTGTGTCAATTTTTGTGGATACATTTTATTAATGAGGATTCATTGATTTGAAATGAATTCAAGTTTGTTTGGTTTTGGTCACAGACGCATCTCAGTAGACTTTTATTGATGAGCGTCACATTCCTAACAGCAGTTTTGTACTACATAATGTATCTCCCGGAACGTGAAATTCAACGACATCAATTAGGATTAGTCTGTGTAGCAGTGTCATTAGCTGCATGTGCTTCACCTCTTGTGGCGCTTGTATGTTTACTTTTTATTCTATTTTTTCATTACCTTTTCATTGAGATGTGTAAAAAGTGTAAAAACTGATTTTAACTCTCGAATGTTATTTCAGAAACAAGTGATGCTGAGCCGGTCCACTTCCATGCTGCCTTTGCCTCTGATTATCAGTATGTTCGTTGTCTGTTTCCAATGGTGGATTTATGCCATTTTAATTGAAGATGCCTTCATGCAATTCACGAATTTATGCGGCACCGTTCTCGCAACCATACAACTGAGTCTCTTCCTAGTTTATCCATACTCTCCGAAGTCTTCGACCCAAACTAAACACTAATACTTTTTGCATATATCATCTAATTTTAATGTTGCTGTCATTCACTAGTTATTTAGTTTACTAAAGTGTTTTAAAATGCCATTGATCAGTTCATCAGTTCTTGTATTACAGGTATTAGATGATGTATAGTTTATGGAATGTGCTTAGCTGAAGGAGAAATTCTGAATGCTATATTAGGTATATCGTGCATGGAGCTTCCGTCGTACACTAACACATTGTTTACACGTATTTTGAGAATGGGAAGTGAAGTTTACATTACAGAATATATGGAAAATTACCAATATTTATGAATCATTGAGAAAAAATGCCAATTCACCAAAGAACATGCTAGAAGAAAGCCAATGCTAAAAATATTTTTCATCAGGTCCTTAAAACCATTAGGGTAATTGTAGCAGGCTCTATTATAATTTTAGGTTGTTGCATTGCACGCATTGGTTCTACGTGACCAAGTGACAATGACAAATGGCTGCTACCTGAAATTGTTTAACTTTGAGTACTTGAAATGTGTGGGTGCTCAATGTCATAAAACGTAAAGGTTAGTAACAAATTGTTCTCGGGTAGGGAACGGCATAAAATTTTTATTGCTATTTTTCTATGGGTTTGCCTACTTCAATGGCACTGATGAAGGATTAAAATGTGTATTTAATGAATGAAGGTCTTCTATCATTTATACGTAGCGTCGCGTCGTCGGATGCACACGCGGAATTGCGTATTGCCACGTAGTATGGAACGTAAACATGAGTTTGGATGGAATGAATGACAACTCGGTTTGTTATGCAATCCGTGTTTTCGCCATATGGTCTTTACGATTGCGTTGGAAATACTACGTTTACGCTTACGCTGTGATACGAAATGATAAGGATCGAGATGTGATCAGTTCATTAGACTGATAAGCTTCAAAAATATACTTTACATATTGTAGAGTTTGTACGCGGCAATACCATTTTTCAGAGGAAGTCATGGAATGACATGTGTCTGCATAATATGTGTGCAAGTGCTCTTTATTGTAAATTGTAACATTCCATTGGAATGACGGATGACGCGATCGAGGCTGGATGAATTTTATAACTATAACACACCGTGAAATCAAATACAAAGTTTCGTCTGTTCTATTCTATACTATGTATGACCCATTTTTGTGTGCGCAACAGTCTTCCTCATGTGGCATTCATGACCCTGAATGTGATTCATTGTCTTGATACTGGAATAAAGAGAACTAACTGATCGACTGACTTTCCGACTAAGCCTAAAAAATGATACTTATGATACTTTGTACTTGGTGTGATAACTTTTTTGAACCGACGAAAACTTATTAATGTCTCATTTAACAAGACATCCTTAATAAGTAGAAATCGTCGTGAGAAGCCTTCCAGGAGAAGTCAAAAGGTGATAAGGTTCACAGGAAATGACTTGAAAGCCCACACGAACATTTGCTTCAAGGCAGGAAGTGGTTTTGCTGAGTAAGTCTTTTTGCGAGGTTACAACGTATGAGACTCGTCTTATATTCGTTCTTTTCACCTTCCGCTTATTTGCGTTTATGACAACGACGTCTTTTGAATAACTTATATTATAAGATAAGTTGAGGGTCGCTCACGGAAAACTCCATGAGACTTTTTGCCAACTAAGCTACAATTTCATTCGACTGACGTGACGTAGATTCGAGTATTCCACAAACACCGCGTTGGAAGGCTGGAACTGGAGCCTGCAACCGAACGCTGGAAGATTTGCATGCCACATCGGCACACATGTGTCATGTGTGCAGAAACATAGTTTGTCCATGGCCAGATGTGCATTTTTTCAGTTTTTTGCACGCTTTCATGGTTTTGATCGAATAGATCACTCCTTCATTTCGTGCTCACTTTGCGTACACAAACACATTAATTTTCACATTTAATGCTAATGTTTCATGTTTGTCAGACGCTGGAAAAAATAGACTGTTGTCTCTGGAGCTGAAGTCGTTTTGATGCGCATTTCAATTCGTAGCCACAAAAGCAACGGATGTTTATGCGTTACCATAAATTGTCCTTCTCATTCCTGTTGCTTGTTTTGCTCATTAGATTTGTTACTTTGTTACAGTGTATCTTGAAGAATATACGATACATCAAGTTGTCGGGATCGAACGAAGCTAGCTGTTACTTTATATTTTATATAAGAAAACAAGTATAGGCTAGCGAATCTTATAGTAGTGCGCATAAAAGGTCAGACAAAGTTGAGACGACAACATTAAATACATAGTTTTTGAAAGGGTAAATGAGTCTGTAGACGACGTCGTGTAGGTTATCATTGCTTATCACTGTTCGTCTCAATGTAAAAATGAGTCTCAAACGCACAAGTCCAGTGGCTGACCTTGCGATTCCTACTTCTCGTCTCTGTTGAAAGAGAATGGAATGGGGCCACAACATTATTAACTTGTCCCAATCCCAACTTCAACTCAGCTCGTCTCTGAGGTCTGAGTGAGTTTGATATGCAAATGAAAAAATGCACACAAAAGCGTCTGTCTCTATCTTAATAGTGTTCTCGTCCCTGTCTGCACACAACATTGTAGCTGTATGGAAATGAGCATTTTTGGATCGAGATCGAGTGTAATTTTGTACACTTGAATTGAGCAACATGGAGGGAAACCCTCACGGCTCATTCACGTTTCACGTGTTGATTCCTCGTTCACCGGCTTCTTTGCATGCTCATGATCACCACTTGCCATATGGCTCGCATCCTTTTCGGTCCTCATCATCTTGTTTCTTTACCACAAACGCATTTAAGGCGTAGGCACCCATTCCAGATGTGAATGCGATGTGAGCCTGTTCCAGGTTCCAGCTCGAACAGGTCCGTGGTCTCTTCCAGCGCAGCGTCACAAGTTCCAGATTATCCAGAATCCTAATAGTATGGTTGCGTAAGCTAGAGTTGGTCTTTTAAAGACGCATAAGAAAAGGGTTGGGAAGGTTTGCATGTGCGTCTGTTGTTTGTGTGTAACGTGTGTGAGTGTGTCTTCCCGCTTTTCCTCTCTTTGTCTGGAGTTTCTTTGTAAACGAAAGTACTGGAAGTCTGGAACTCTGGAAATGTACTTGTCTTTGTCTGGCATGGATGACATTCGAATCTAGTAACCTGCACACAACCTGTATATTTATGAGATTTTTTTTTCACTCTGATACGTAGGTCGAGGCTGACGATGAGAATGTCTATTAAACTAATGCTTGCAGGTCTTATCTCAAACTGCTCGTATATGTCTGCCATTAATATCTTTTTTCACATCCCGCTGTTCATTAATCGGATTCATTTTCAGAGCTATGAACAGTTGAGTGCGTGCCATTCAAATTCTTGTCATTCAGATATCCAGACTTTTTCATATGCCCGATTTCCAGACTTGTTATAAAACCCGTCGCCCCGTGTGTGCGATAAACCTCTCAAGAGTTTAATCGCATTTGAACTCTACGGTGCTAATGTGGAGAATGAATGTAAAAACATACAATGTCGAAAGAAAGTTATCGCATTATTATTTACTTCGCAGTTCGCAGTTTGTCCTCATCTCCATATCATAATAAGTACTTGACAAAGTAATAATTTGAGCAGACTAAACCCAGACGAAAAAAAATGAAAACATTTATCACATCAACTAAAACTGAAATTCGAAGCGTTGCTTTATTGCTTCCTTCTTCAAGACTTATGGAGCCATCATAATGATTCCGAATGACTGAATATGAACCCAAAGATTGTATAAGGTCAGGTTAAGTTGCAGGAATCACTCCGAAACGAGTTTAAAATACCAACTCTCAACCTCAACTGATGTGTAAGCATTAAAAAGTTGAAGAATAAGCATTTTCTTGGCCGAGGATCCAGCTCGAGCGCTTTTCCTGTCTTATCCATAGTGGAAGTTTATATTTTTACCGACTATGCCTATTAAGAATTGCCGAATAAAAAAAGATGACCGAATGTGTAACAGACCAGACGAAAAAGACAACTTTGTGTTGCGTTTTAGACGTTTTTTTCCGTCTGCTCAAACAAGAGTGCAAGCTGTACTTAATTCCAGTGTTTGAAATTGAGATTTTTGTCATGTATGCGTATATAAATGGTTAATAGCAAAAAAAAGTAGCAAAGTAAGCAAGTTCGACGAGTATAGGAGTTTGTTGCGTCGTTAAAAAGCTCTAGGATAAAAATAATCTCGAAACCTTGTGCCTGGAAGTGTGGACCATTGCTTTACGACTTGCAACAGGTTGCAGCATTCAAGTTTAGTAGCACGAAATACGTAAATGTAAAGTTCTACTAACTTCAAGCAATCCTTAATCTTCTTAAAAATGAAAACGCTTTACGCACAATTAATTACACAAGCCAATTAGGCACTTATCTCCATTAGATTTCCTACTGTATCCTGTGCACTAGTAACCAGTAAGCATCTATAGTAGCAAAAAGGATGCCATTTCCAATGAAACATCATATCACCTTAAGAGACAACATGAGACTCTCTCAATCGTCTTTTGGCATCTTATCTAAACAAAGGATATGAGTATAAGGAAGGTCCACTGCTTACACGTGCAGGTGAGCAAAGGGCTACAAGAAGTACAAGGTAGAGACAGGTGGACCATGTGCGGCTTGTGCCACTTTCATGCAAAAGTTTGCCTCGCATTTTTTACTGCCATTTCTTTCTTTACAGTCTTTACTCAAAGGAAATGGCAAAAGCAAGAGCAAAAGCCGAAAGGTGTTTTTTTTCTTTGTCTGTCTACCCGTGCTCGTAGCAGTGGGTCTCGGTCGAATGTCGTGTTTCCTTTGTTACAATCGTTTCTCTTCTCTTCTTGCCTGTCTCTTTTGAGAAAACGCATTGCATGGCCCACAGAACCAGAAAGCACACACAAAAAATAGACAAAAACCTCAAAAAAATCGAGCAAGCAGGAGAGAGGCACTTGAGCAAAATTAAACTTTTGCTACTATATTTTGACTCTACTCGGGAAGTGAATATGAAACTTGTAGCTTGCTTCAGTCTCATTGTGTAATTCTACCATTGTTCCAATTTCCAGTTTCAAGAGATCACAATGAAGATTACAAACACTTGTTCCTATCAAACCCTTAAACTCTACTTTTACGCATAGAGTCATATATAGTAAAACCAACAAACCTCAAAAACCACCAGCATAACATATCCGAGGACTAACTTAACCCCTTAGATAATCATTTCTCATTTCTATTCCAAAGAAAAATACGTACCGGTCTCAGGTCAGAATTAGAAGCATGATTTTTTCATATAAAACCTCTGACTTCTGAACGTGTATGAACCTTCAAAAAAACGCATTTCTTGCGGTTGGATTACAGAATTGATACAAAAACGAAAAAACACAAGGAGGAATGTTTTATCAAGTTTGTTTTGGTAGGTTGCATGAAAAAAAAGTGAAGCAACTGGGGGTCCTCAGAACGTTTCAGTCCTCCTGTTTCTTTTTAAACTTTTCTTATCTTACAAGAAACACGGGATTAACATTGACACTCTTATCAGAAACAAAGTTGATAAAAGCGTAGGGCCTAGGGAGACTTTGAAGGAAAGTGAGAACTGAGAAGCTCATGGAACGTTTCCTAACGTTTGTCTTACAATACCCCAAGGCGTTTTTTCGGCCAAAGTGTCGACGACATGAATGAGTCACATTGAATTCATAACATTACAGAGTACAGATGGAAAGGATGCGGATGCTGGATTACTGGAAGACGAGATGACTAAGATGTTGAATTAAGTTGAATACAGGTGAAGGTATAGAAG
>JABASF010001895.1:0-18353 GCA_019776145.1 Harlomillsia oculata
CGACGGCCAGTCCTGTGACTACACCGAGACAAGTTGCTCAAGAGAAAGATGACATTTCTTCTGTTGACGAAGACAGATTGAACATCACTGGACTGGGAGGCGATCCGATGACGCCTTGGTAAGATACGAAAAGGATTAATTTAGATTTTTGTTGGAGACCTCTTTTTAATTTGTGTAATTTTTTGTTGGTTAACGAATATTCATGATTATTTGGTCCATTTAAATAGTGAATGGTCGAATTTAACGAGTCCTGGATTCACCATGCGAGCTTTGCAAGAAGCAGGCGCTTCTCCCGGTTCTCCTTTACGAGATTATGGTAACTTTTCGCTTTTTTCAAAATCGCCGAATGCGCATTTGAAACTTGGACAACTTCCGAGACCGTCGTTGAAGAGGAAGCCTTGTGTATCTCCGTCTCCGGTTCGGAAGAACTTTCACGCTTCCAGTCGAAAACGTGAGAATCATGACGAAGGAAGTGTATATATTCGATTGGCGCCAGTTGACCTGGACAAGCTTTCAGCGCTTCCTGTCACATCGCCTTTGGGAATGCCTGGTAATGCTCCGGATGGAATGATGCGGTCTCCTGGTTTGGGCGGTACTCCCAAAGTAATGTTCAGAAATACAGTTAAAAGAATGTGGCCCCCGCCAGGTGCAGTGCCAGAGAGACAGCAAGTACCGAATACTGGAATGCGTCCGACTTATTCGCCAGGTTCTCCACCACCGAGTATTATGGACGTTTTGGCTAACCGCAAACGGTAAATGATATCCTCTCCTCATTTTTATTATGTTTGTGCAATTGTAAATGATTCTAACAAACATTATCGTATTTATTATGTAGGGGACGAATTCATGATGGAAGTTTAGATCAAATGGGAGCTATGAAGGCACAGGTTAATCTAGGTTTAGACGAATTGGCTGGTAAGCATAATAAGAAGATGAAATACTACAGTCATGGTCATGCTCATGCTCAAGATGACGAGCGTTCCAGACTTCATCACATGATGCCACTTTCTAATCTGGATTCAACTGAAGAGCCTATGATGACGTCAGAATCCATTCTTGAACAAATGAACCAGACTGAGAAGAGATTTTTTCCTGATGATCCTCCACTCACTCGCTCGAGTAACAAGAAGAGTAAGACTACCAGTACACCACGCTTGTCGGGAGGAAGTCAGCTGTACAAGAAGAAAAGGCTATCCAATGTCATCAATTTGGTTGAAGACGATATCTCTGAGAAAGTTGCGCGTTTTTGCACTTGTTCAGAATGCTATGCTGATAGTGCTGGGATTACTAACTTATCCCCACCGAAGCCAGCGGCTCAAAATTCAAGCAAACAAAGTTCACAGACTAGCTTAATGTCAATTGCAAGGGATGATGCCTCAACTTCTACGGCTCAAGATCAAGATGTCGAAAATGGAATTGGAAGCCCTAATAAAACATTTTCCGAAGCCGGAGTGGGCACTGATATAATTGGAAAGAACGTTGTCGTAAGGTAAAGCTTGCACTACTTAACTTCGCTTAATGTGTTATGCTACAATGCTACCTCTACTGTTGCGATGTCTTAAATTAGAAAATACTAATAAATTGTGCTTGATGTGGGGTTTGTTCAGGGAATCCGGATTACCACCTGGAGGTTTTGTAGCATATCAAACGTACTTAAAAGATAGATCGCAACGGTTGAATCGCCTTAATAAATTGTTCCAAGGTGAACCTGGTAAGCTCCAAGCTGTTGTACATTCTCTTTTGGTTGACAACGTTGAAGTAGTATCTAACTTGTTTAAACTTATGGTATGATAAATCACTTTAGATTCTAAACAAAGATCAGTCCAGTCTTTCGCACAAGGTCCGTTTCCGTTTACGCCGTCAATGCCTACGGGAATGAATTCAAGTTTGCCAGTTTCACAGGTTACATCCACACAGGTTACTTCGACTGCATTTTCAGCTGGAAACTTTACATTCGGAGGCGTTCCTGCTCAATCTATTACTACTGGTTCCAGTAGCATCAACAGTGTCAACAAATCTTTAGGTAATATTTTACTTTTTACTTCCTTACTATATATTTACTAATTTTTAATTTCTGTCATTTCTTTGGGCCCATGTGTGTTGAAAGAATTTAAGACACATAGAAATCATTACTATCTTTTAGAAGCATCAATTACACAGCACAGCACAGAGAATACTGCATCATCTGTAAAAATACCCGTACCGACTCGGTTAGAGCCAAAGCAAACCGTGCTACCCCAAACAAATATAGCTTCCCCCGGTCCGAGTAGCGAAGGCTTTTCATTTGGAAATGACAAGAGTTTTAATGCTACGACTACGACTTCAAATGCAGGGAGCGGAGCTGGATTTTCGTTTGGAAACAACAATATCAATACAAGTAGTCCGAAACCTATAGAAGAAATCCCCAAACCGTCTATCACCGTGTCACCCTCCACTGGGGGCTTTTCATTTGGAGGTACTAGTACTTCTACTCCGACTACGACTCCGGGAGCCAAGGATAATCAGACGACATCAGTGTTGACGGTTACTCCAAAACCTGTTTCAGGCGGATTTTCTTTTGGTAATGCAAATAGTAGCAATAACAATATGCCTGCAGGTTCAGAGTCCGGGACGGCTAGAGTTGCCAATCCAGTACCGTCTACTGCTTCGTCAGCATTCAGTTTTGGTACTACTGGTGCGGCACCAGCGACTGGTGGTTTTTCTTTTGGCAAGACTACTACGAATGCGGACAATGCGGTTACATCTACACCTTCAGTTAACATTACTTCTGTTCCATCTTCTGCGTTTAGTTTTAGTTCTCCGTCTGCTTCCAAGTCAACTCCTGAAAGTGGCTTTCAATTTGGAAATACTGCTACTGCAGTGCCCACAACCACAACGTCTAATCCGAGTCAAGTTCCAACAATTACGAGTTCGAATCCGTTAGCATTTGGCAATTTTGCTGCACCTAAGCCTCAAAATGTTTCTGAACCAACATCATCACTCCCGTCATTGTCAGTTCCTAACACTTTGGCTAACGTATCAAGTGTCCAGCCTCAGCAACTTCCACCACCCCCGTATGGCCAAACCATATTCGCACCCAAACCAGCTGATTCATCAGCGTCTCAATCAGTTACCACTCCATTTAAATTCGGAACGCCTTCCACTTCTGCTGGACCGGCACCATCCACTGCGGGAAATCTATTTGGGACAGCAGTACCATCAGCTGGGTCTGGAGATGGACCATTTGTCAATCCTATTGTGTCTTCTACTTCGTTCCAGTTTGGCTCAACATCACAACCGAACATTTCTTCTCCTGCCCCTGCCAGTGGATTTCCGTTGAGTACTTCTACGAATAGCAGTGCATCTCTTTTCGGATCTGTGCCTACGACTACGACAGCCCCGACACTGCCTACGAATTCGACTCCAGTATTTGGTCAATCTGCGTCTGCACCAACAGCACCAACAACGACGGCCACATCTACTGGTTTTAATTTTGGAGGCGCTACTACTACAAATTCTACCTTCCAATTTGGACAGACACCCGGTAAATAATTTAATATAGTAATTTCTTTTAATTTAGGCTTTCCTAAGTACAATTTATTACATGACAGATCAATTGTTTAAACATACGATTCTTTAATTTCTAGCATCAGGCAGTAGCAGTAGTTTCGGTTCATTTGGCGGTGCAAATGGAGGTTCCAGCGCATTTGGTAACGCCACTAATTCACAAGGCACTGCGACCGCTGCTGGTTCCGGTTTTGGGCAAGCACAACCGTCGACATCAAACCAGTTTTCGTTTGGTTCTCAAACTAATCAACCTGGGGCATCGACATCAGCATCTTTCCAATTTGGTCAAGCGAGCTCATCCGCGGCTCCTACGAAAACTGCTAGTTCAGGTATGGAAGATATTTTTTGTACTTTTCTGTCCTGTACACTTCGGTAGGAAACTTTGTTATTTGTTAAATGTTCTCCAATCCTTAACTGTTCTGTTTCACCAGGCTTTAGTGGTTTTGGAACTGCTTCAAACACATTGGGTGGTAATGGATTTGGTCAGCCTGCAACAACACAAGCGGGCGGCATTGGACAACCGGCGACCAAAACGACATCAGTTTTTGGTCAGGCAGCGAATAATCAACCGGCTTCAAGTTTTAACTTCGGACAGCCAGCACAGCCAGCTTCGTCTACTGGTGCTTTTCAGTTTGGACAAAATCAACAGAATCCATCAGCTTCTGGTAAGTGTTCATGTTATTTTACTCTTTATAATTTCCATGAACGGGTAATTGTATTAATTTTATTTTGTTAGGTACATTTGCGTTCGGGGGTACTAACGATAATAGCACTACAGGCCCTGGTTTTGGACAGCAGAATTCCACGAGTAATAATACTTCAACGTTTGGACAGCAGAATTCCACGAGTAATACTTCAACGTTTGGACAGCAGAGTTCCGCGAGTAATACTTCAACGTTTGGACAGCAGAGTTCCACGAGTAATACTTCAACGTTTGGACAACCAAACACTTCGAATTCGAATGCCTTTAACTTTTCTGCTCAAGCGAATCAATCTGCTCCTGCTCCAGCTAATACACCTTTTCAATTTCAAGGTCCGGCTACCCCTGCTCCAGGTACGCAATCTCAAAATAATTGCTGACGATGCTGATTGATGTTGATGATGTAACATGTAAAGTGTCAAATATTAAATTACTTATTTTTTGTAGCAGCAGCAGCGGTGCCTTTCAACTTAACTCCTCAAATTAACTTTTCTCCAGGATTACCAGCACAGGGTGGTGGATCGCCAATGTTTAGCATGGGAAGCAGTTCTACGTCAGCGCGACGACGAGACCCCCGAGTACGACGACATCGCTAAACATTATTTTATTGATGAGTGATGGATCCTGTAACATGCTATACATTATTTGTAATTTTCTTTGTTTTAGTAATTTTGAACCAACTGTTAACTTAAATCGCAATGCGTTGACAGTCTTCATTTTCATGCAATGTCGCATTACTGTTTAGAGTGGCAAGAGAAGGAATGTCAACACATTGTTCTGAATTCTGAATTAATACAATGCAGTGTGTTGCGCAATTGTTTTAATTTTTGATTATCGACATATCAGACCTTTTTATAATTTGTATTGATACGTTAAAAATACTATGGCTTGATAGTATTTTGCGCATGTTCGCATTTACACTGCATTGTTCGTTCAAAATTTAATGACACGCAAGTCAATGTTTTGTTCTTGAATAATAAAAACTTCCTCATTTATTGGATGAAGAATTGGTCACCAAATTAATTTTCTCATTGTCAAAAGGGCATTTGTGCAAATGTAGTAGATTATATTTGTAACGTGTTAGTCTGGCTTCTGGGTGTGTAGATGGGTTTAGACTTTAGACTGCCGAGACTGAAGAGATCGTCAATGCAGTATTTTGCTAGTGCGTAGAGGGTCTCCCGGTCGAAACCCAACGAGGTCGACTTTCTTTCGCATATGTACCGAAAGTAAAGAAGTATTCGGCAGGTTTTGCTGGTTTGCTCTCATGCTGCCCATGCAATGGTTAACTATTCCTGTGTGGCTCGTGTGCTCTGTATTAGGAACAGACGAGAACTAGACGACCGACCGTTTGGGATTGGGAAATGCACATGTCTTCTTGATACGTGCTTTAAAGAGCTGCTCGTGACACCGGCACGTCAGTTTCGGTTCAGCATTGCAGAGAGTGGCACCCTGTGCTCTCAAAACTCGGCTACCCGGGTATCTTCTTCCTGCGGTATAATTGTGCGCCAAATCGTTTCTCTGTGAGACTGTGTGCTTGTCTGTAACACAGTTCAATGTGAGCATCTAAAGGAACGTGTGCTTTTACAACCTCATCTCATTTTACCCCTGGATTTTCCTATGACCACCATTACTGTGAGAATACAGCAGTTGTAGCGGAACTTAAGAACGCTTCTTCTTCACTTGACTTCTTACCTTTTACCTCAACCTCTCTTTTTAAAAGCTGTAAAGAGGTTCTCTTTCCCGTTCTTACTTGAGTTAGAGTCGATCACTGACTCCGGCCGCGGTGTTGTACTACACTTCAGTCACTCGAACACCTCTACAGTGATTTTTGTGAAGTTGTTTACCTTTCGAACTGGAAAAGTCTTGTGGATTAAACCGTTAAAACGTTCAAGGTGATTTTTTCACATCTCCGAAGCAAGACCGAAAACGATTTCCCATTTGTAAGATCAACGTAACAGTTTCCACCACCGCAGCAGAGAAAAAGAAGCCGTCACTTGTCTAGTGTTTCTCCTCGCTCTTTCGTCTAATTTTGTAAATATTTTACTTATTCAATCTCTTCTCATCCGCAAAGTCTTAATGATTAATTTAGTTTCTCTCTTTTTCACCGGTTTGTTCCCCAAAAGCCATGTTCTGATACCAGCAGGAGTATCCATTTCATAGCGCTCTCATTTCCTATAGTTCTGGTACCTCCTCTTAACGTTTTCCGCATTTTTCACTTGCTCGCCTCAAAGTTTTTGCAGTAGCATTAGCCGAACCACGATCTTTTTTCATGATCACTTGATCACTTTACAAAGGTCTCTTCACTTTTTCACCAATTCACCCTTCACCTTTCTATCTAATACTATACTTTCGCCTTAAATCGTCATTTTCCCTGCATTATTTAATGAAGTTCAAGTCAAAGCCGACTTAATGTACTCGGACGATTTGGAGAATTTTACAACTTGTCATTTGTAGAAAATTTCATATTAGTCGACATATAGATTAGAAAACGAAGTATACGAAAGTCAGTGACGAAGTGAAGTTGTCAGCCTATTTTCCCGAATGGTCCATCACAGACATCACAACATAACCATCATTCGAGACTTCCTTCAACCGCATGCTCTCAAATTCCCCTTTTGTATGCATACAGTGCATCTTCATCTTTGCCAGATCGGTCTGACTATGAAAGCTCTCGAGGAAGATCATTTTCACTGACTTTTGGTGGGACGCTGTTCACGTCTGAACCAGATGGATATTTCTCAGGTTCACTTTGTGCGACAACAAAGGCTGGGACAAAACAGCACCACACAGCATCGATTCGTCTCTGACGATTCTTGTTGACCATACACAATCGATTACTTTCTCCCGAGGCAAAAACGCTTGTCAAAAAGTCCCTAATGTACTTTATTATGTCAATAATACTATGACAGGGATGATGTGACCAACTTACGACATTCCGCTCAACTAGATGTCTATCACGAAACCCAAACGTGACATTGTTGATTGTATTACAGCAGACATTGCGACTTGCGACAACGGCATCCTTCCCACACATAGAAATTACTATTGTACGCGTTATCTCTAGGAAAATTCGTTTGTTGACGTCGTCACTTTGTGTTTGATTTGATGAAATGAAAGTATGGACTCAAGATTCTGTTGCGGTTTTTAAGGAACCGAATTTATTAGAACATTGTTTAAAAATAGACGTTTTAAAATCTTTTAAAATACTTTCCTGCTGAAAAGATTCAGCTTCATCTGTGGCATTTCTTTTCTATGCATACCTTTTCATTTTCATTGATGTTGAGCGTGTGTCGTACTTTTCCCGTATTGTTTGTGCTATATGTGTTACAGAATTCGCTAATTAGAAAATGTAGACAATTTACTCGACTGTGTCTTTTTTTTCTCGTTTTTTTTGTTAAAGAGTCTTTAAGACATTAGAGACCCCGCTCCCGCAGCCCTGCCTCCGTAGCTGCAGTAGAGTTGAAGTTGAAATGCTGACTTTCGTCTGTTTGTGATGTGATGCTAAAGCTGATCCAAAAAAGACTTTTCCGGACGGAACCATTCACACACGAGGACACTCCCTTCCGCCTAGGCGAGTGAATTCGGACTTTGTCTCCCTATCTCTCCTGTTTCTCCAAAAAAAATAACATTTCCATCACACAAAACACAAGCAGGACTAATTGGTTGGCACGCACCACAAGACCGAACAGTTAGCCAACTCAAGTCGACATGTCTTGGGACGACAATAAGACTAGTAACTTAGTTGCAGAAGAGCAAAAGCCTCTTTTGCAACCGGCGACCGCAGTATATCGGAGCCGGAAACCCGCCAGGTTTGTCGAGTTTCCCTCTTTCTACATACTAAACCTTTAACTTGCTTTTGCTCTTTCGCTTTTGTTCCGCTCACAGTCTGAAACGTGAGGTTTTTGCGGTTCCTCGCAAAAACCAAACCGGCAACTATTAAGTCTTTCTCTCTCATGGAAAGAATCCATTTCCATATTGTTCTGCTGTCTACTAACTACTACTCTTATACTGTTTCTACGTAATTCCTTATTCACTGACTGTCCGAATACTTGCGTAACTTATACTTTTTTTTATCATTTCTCCTCCTTATACACAATTCGTATACCTTTACATTTATATCAAAGTAAAGTAAGTAGCATAATCCTAAAATATACCATTTTAATAGCACTGGTAGTACATTTTAGTAAAGTAGGTTTACCTCCTTTGCTCACTGCTGTGCACTAGAGCTTTTTTCCGCTTCTCATCTCCTGGAATGCTTCATCATTTCACTACTAAAGCGCCGTCGTCATCTTCCCAAAGCTTTGTGCATGCTCCACTAATCCTGTCTATGCATCAAACCAAAGCACTTCACATCATTGTTAAGACTTACATTTTCCAGAGAAAACTCCAACAAAACCAGAGGGCAAAGAAAATGTAAAGGGATGAATGTGTAAAACAAGAAATGCGAGTTACGCGAGAATGCCATGACCATATAACAGTGAGGAATCCAGGATTCTGGGATATGATGTTTTCTTTAGAGTCGTTGTGCACACAAAATAGTATACTTTGGTCCGCCATTACCTAACTGTAGTGAAAGTTACTGTTGGAAAAGACATATTTCATGAGGGACTTGTGCTTGTCTTCTCTGTAAACCGGTACTTTGTTTGTAGTCTTCCTTATGTTTAGACTCATTTGTGCATAAGGAAGCCAAAAGTACACTATGGTTCTCGGGAGTCCGAGAGGCACAATGTCAATTCACATTTTCCATGTTATTGAAGGCGAGAAGCAAAGAAAGAAGAATTGCATCGTATGCAGTTTCAAGATAGCCTCTTGTGTTCTTGTACATTGCATTTAAACTATTGCCTTTCTTCGTGCCTTTCCCCTTTTCGGTGTGCTTTCGTGTAGAATCGTTTTCTTGGTTGCTTGTAATAATATTTTTCTTGTTGTCCTTACTTACTCAGGTTTTGGTCTCATATTGTGCAAAAAAGGTACTCAAAGGATTGAGACCGCATGGCCAATAAGACGAAATGTATACGAATATTATTCCGGCCTTTTCCCAAATGTGACACATTCGGCTATCTAAAGTGCATGCAGGATCTTGCGTGCCGGGGGAAATAGGTTTTGAGCCAGAGAAGCTTGACGAAGTGTACTGTGTTGGTATAAGAAGCAGTGGAGTTTATGTCAAGGAAAAATTGCTGTGTACAACTTTGTGTTGGTATGCGATCGATGCCCGTTTTTAGTCAAAACCAACCCATGTGATGATGATGCAGTCGAAATAATAATGTGTACAAGTCGACTGACTACACCTGCCCACGACAAGGCCTCCGACTTAAAATTAGCACTTTGCTTATGACCTCGTCAAAAATCACCGCTAACTTATGACATGACCGAAAGGAAATATAAGTTTTACACGATCCTTCAGTAGTATTTCATTTCTTTCGTCTACTGCTTTAGTTACTGGCTGATTGACTAACAAGAAACACCAAGAACAACAAAAACTGCTGTATATTTTCCTCCTGCTACAATTCAAACTGTCAGGTTGGAACATTATTGCGTAATTAATAATTCCCTGTACAAAGTGTTGTGACAGGTGCCATTTTTTGTGATACTGGTTCTATAAGTAAGTAACACTTATAAAAGAAATTAGTGCTTCAATCTCGCCTGAATATTAAAAAGTACAAAGTTGGAGCAGTTTTTATTATATGTACAGTTTTGCATTTTGGCAATTGCTGTGTCCAAAATCTCCAAAAGTTGGAGACTTGTGAAGCAACGGTTACGCTTTACTACGTACATTAAGCTTGTGCTTTGGACTGGAAGGAGAAAGTAGCTTTGAGAATACAGCTTGCTATTGCTCCCGATATTTCATGTGCCTCCTAAAGGTGTATTATAAGACGTTCCAGACTCATTTTCTTGCCGGATTTTATGCACTATCTGATGGTAGGACAAGAAATATGGCTTTCGCCAAGACGCCTTTAATGTCTTGTTAGTTCAGATCAAGACTGTAGTTAAATGCTAATCGGTGAAGAATGGCATGAAGAAAAGGAGACCCTCGTCTTAATTGGGTGGAGACTGCTTTTCTCGTTTTATACTCGTTTTATATAACCCTTTTTTGGAATCATGCACAGCGCAAGTGGTGATAATGTGTCCCAAACTTTTCCAAAATAAGGCAAAATGTCAATATTTATTCAATTTCTTTCCTTTATGGACTTTCTCGCCAAAGGAAAAAGAAGAAATGCTAGCTTAGTCTATAGCAATATCCAAATTATTGATAATGCAAGTTTGTTTTGCCAAATGAAAGCAAACATAACGAAACGACTTACTCCTTCAATCTTAATATCCCAAATTTCCTAGTTATACTATATATCACTATAGTTATATTCAATCTCCGGTAATAATGTATTATGTCAAACTGTCCGTTTGCTAGGAAAAGTATCACACAAAATGAATAGTCAACATTCTCATTCCATTTTGCAAGCAGCATAAAAACCTGCAGTATGAATTTTTTGGACGCATTATTGCATGCCATTTTCATGATTACACAGCACAGCTACTCAAAAAGGCGTTACGATGTATGCAAACTATGGACTTATCGTGACTTTGGCGTGTTTTTAGAAATTCCTTTGAGTTCACAGTTTGCACAGCGCCAATAATTCAGCCTTGTTGGGTGGAAGCTGAGGATTAAGCTTTGAAAGTTATCATCATCAGTTTAACAACCTGAAAAATGTGAGAAAATGAAAAAATTGCAATAATTTCCACGGATGTTCATTATAAACTTCCTTTTTTGAACATTCGTGGGTTGTTTTCACTGTAAAGTGATGTATCGAAGGAAAAGTGGAGGCGCAAAAGTGTACCGCCTCAAACCTCAAACCTAGCCAAAGCATTGTCCTTTCCAGCCTTTTGTGGATAAAACGATGGAAAATTGAATGGATGTGATGGACTCGCTCCGTACTATTTAACGTAGTGAGTTGGTTATTCGTTTTAGTGAGTGGAGCGACATTGCATTGTGGATTCCCCTCCTTTTCACTCCTGTGAGCCTTGTGCCAATATATGCTACGATTATCCAGCCGACCCTCCCGTCTGCCGCATTGGCATCTTCAAATATTCACGGGAGGAAATTTTTGTCCTTCCTTCGATTCCAGGATGCTTTTGCTCTGAATGGTGTCGGGTGAATAATTGAACAAGACGATGTGCTTTGTGTGCTCCGTAGTGTTGGCCACTACTTCTTCCGTATAAAGTACAAGGAACAAACCGCTCGGATCCATTCCTATTCACTTTTCCTACTCTGGAGGAAAGCCAAAAGCCAATGTGGACTCGTCGTCGCTACCGTGTCTTTTTTCCTGTTCACATGTAACAAAGCCTTTTCCATTTTCATTTCTACCGTACATGCTAAATGTACTACACATTACAGAGCAATCCAATACATTTCGGCTGTTCTGAGTCAGTGTGCGTTTGATTAAAGTAGGGCAAAATAAGAGTACAATCAATCAATTTCTGATTTTGTCTCGTGTGACAAATCAGATTTGCTTACATGTCCATGCTTTTCCAGGTTTTCTATTATGAAATTCTTGGATTTGATTACATTCCGTCAACTTGAGTCCTAAATCGCAATTTAAACATCTCTTAATTGTGCAGTGTAATCGAACAAGTTGATTGTATCATTTTCATGAGAATCCTGGATGAATTACAAGGGACATAGTAGAATCTTGACTTTCAATTAGTACAATAAAGTGTAGTGTAATCTTGTCTACTATTGGTATAATATTATAGCGGTTAGGACTTAGGAGTGAAAGTTTAATTTTGTGTTCATAAGCCTTTGTAATACAAATGTAGAATGGCAATGGTTGACTAGAAATGAGTCAGGATCTGGTGCAAAGCTAAAGCTTTAGTAATCCAGAAGTACTGCATCAAATTCAGCAGAATGTTTGAATGTTGAGAGAAAATACTGTATATAAAGGAAAAAGGTTCATTGGATGAGTCGAGGGAGAGGCATCATATGTCCGTAAGTAGTTGCGAAGTGAAGTGGCAGTGCTCGGCACACGAGTGTAGATTAGAAAGATGAAGGGACATAAAATTCTTCCGCAGAAATCTCTCCAGTGTATTAAATTATGCAATTAAGCTTCGTTCCTCTCGTTCTCCAGTTACATGGACATTTCCAATGGGCTTTACTTGCTTCTCCGCCTCTCAGCTCATCTTCCTGCAGTTTTTAACAACTCACACACGGACGTGGAACAGGAAAAGGGACGAGAGTAGGGAATGTTAGTGAATGTAGTGAGCAGACCAAGTCCATCGTCGACGACATTAGATGAGAGCTGCTACAACACTACTTCCACTTCCAGTGAGCCAACTACCGAACACATTGTCTTATCTGACTCAACCCAGTACACAATGACCATGAAAATGGTCCCAAAGTCCTGAAACACTTTCACTCTGACATAGAGCATTGTTCCAGTTTTGGCGGAAGAGGGTGAGACCACGTCCCATCGCACTGTTCTCAAGTCCTGACTTTTGTCGACAGTCACTACTCCCAGTGTGGTCAAACACCCGCAGGACTTGGCCTGTTCTACCGCAATGCTACTGCAGTGTGTCTCTGTTTTCCCTTTTCCTCGTTTGTCCTCTAGTATATCTCGTGTATCTTCCCCAATGGGAAAGATGTCATCTCTTTGCCATAGCCTCGGGAGAACTACCCAAATGCCATGTTGTGCAGACCAATGCATTCTGTTCTGCAAGACGCACTCATTCAACCGTACCTTATGGCATGCAGAATATCAATTCACTTCATTGAGTTCCATTTCGCCTTCACTACTGTCCCCGGCCAAGTCACAACCCAGTCCAGTCAGAATTCCAGAGTCAAAGAAAAAACTAATGTTTTCCCTTCACTACACATTACCAGACCAAAGACACAGTAACCCCACCACCACCACTACATTTCCAGACATGTCTTCTAACATGCAAGTCTACTTTCTACTAGTGTACTACGGACTACAATTTGTATTTTGTGGCTTATACACAGTAATATATAACCTTAGTAAGCCACACGTTCCATAATAAGAACACACGTAAAACGAGAAAAACTCCAGGAATTACCGTTCCAGCTGCAGCATCGCATGACTTTCCCCACTAACTAAACAAGCCCACATGTTTACATGATAAAGTGAGAAAGTCAGGGTGTGCGTATTGTTCAATACGCACTGTCCTCCCATTTAAAAAAACTACTGCGATTTCACTTTATTCGTATTGCTAACAATTGCTGCATAGTGGAACTGGTCCACAGTTCATGAATTCACATTCGCAAAGCAACTATAGAAAACTCTACTAAAGCCTGATAGGTACGTACATCTCGCATGCTACGGTTTTTATAGTGCTAGTCTGCTAAGCACTATTAGTACGACTTGCGACATTCGACATTGGTGACATTGCGACTGGGTGGGTGACAATTGGCAATGGACATGAAGTCGTTTGCTCCAACTGTTCTGCATTTATTGCTGTTTTTTTCATATTTTTCAAGGACACGACAGAGACAAGCAATCCAGCTTTTCTTAAGCATATTTAGAATATAATGTGAACGAGTTACATTAAAGTGCAAATGGCAAAGAACTAACAAAGACCCAACATTTTAAGATGAGACCATAGTGAATAAAAGTGTTTTTCTCTTACGCCCTTTTTTCCAGTGGAAAACACTGGAGAGATTGGAGAGGGCTAAAAGTACTTGGGGAGACCATCAGTCACCCACAAGGCCTTGAAGTTTTTATTGTGTTCTCAATAAAAGCTGAGGGGTTTGGAGAGTTTGGACCTTTTTTTCTTAGTGAACGAATGCGAATACACGCGTTTACTGGTCTGCTACTTTTGAAGAAAGAGAAAGAGTGCAATCGGTGCAAATACTTTGTATGCGGAACAATAACAATATTCCCTGCAGACAAACAAGCTGACTGATGCAAGGATTGTACATACTGTATATTTTAGTGGTGACTCTTTGACTTTTGACTCTTGACCATGTCTCAATTACGCTTCTGTGCAAAATATGTCTTTCTTTAAATTTTTAACTGTTGTTACTGTACCTTTTAACAATGCAACTGTTCAGTTGTGCAACACACAGCCTTCCACTCATTACAAGAACCGACCTTCGCCCCGGCTTTAGATTAAATGAAAGCATCTTTGCAAGTTTTATCATGCGATTATTTACGCTTGGAAGTTTTTGAGTAGTGACAGTGACTCATATACACAGTTCAGTTGCGAATGGATGCTTGCGTAAGCAACTGCATGTGAAATGTGAATATGCTACGACGGCTATGAGTATACAAACCATGTTGAATTTTATGCATATTATGCTTTTTTACAGTGGTTTTGGTAGAAAAATACAGTTTAGCTTTCACATTCCATTTTCTCAATTGGTATTTCGGTTTTTTCGGGGAAAGGATACTGAGGATGTGAGGAATACTGTATTTTTGGTGTTAAGCAGTAATCTAGTAAAGAAAATGTTATACGAGTTAGAAAGTAATGTAATACAAATTTGTTATAGTAGTCTTGTAAGTCTCCGTTGAGTGATCTCCTTATAGGATTTTAAGGATGGGAAAGTAAGAGTAACTGAGTGAGTCAGAATTGAATGAATGTCTTCTTCGCTATGCACTACGTGAGTAGTACAGTTTTGTACAGATGGTTCATGCATGCAGACATTGTGCATGCAGACATTTCCCAGACAAAAAAAGAACTGTATAAGACACATGGGAAGGTATGGGCAAATTTTCTGGAGGATATGGCTCATAAGTATGGAAACCAGTTTGCAAAGAGACCAGCAAGAAAAGTCCCTACACACTTTCCTTGAAAGTATCTTCAAATGCAAATTCAGGGATTTTCCGCAATGTCAATTCAGTTTACACACTGATAGTGTATGACTGCGGCTTACGTTACTACGAGTGTCGTTCTTCTTCTACGTTATTTTTTTTTACTTTTATAGCATTTTATAATATAAAGGATTGAAAATGGGGAAGCAGAAAAGAAATGGGGAAAGTTGCTCTTTTTTTTTCGTTAAAGCTCACCCTGACACACAAGCCTTTTGCGGCAAAGTACGAGTCTCGAGGCTACACTTTGCTACGTAATAAATAGAAAATGTAAGTCTTCCAGCGATTGTTCATTATTGTTCAAACAAAAGGGATGATTCCATTACCCTCGAGAGGACGGCTCAATCCTCAGCTTCCCAACTAATTGCTATGCATTATCATCAGACCATGGACTATTTCGCGTTCTAATTAGCATACATGACGGAGAAAGGCAGACACCATGTGGATCCATTCTTCCGTTTTCTGCCATGAAAATCCTCATTCCTTACAGCTCCTATGCAAACTATTAAAACTAATAAAAGTCATATACTTCGTATTTGCACAGAATTGCATGAAACTTTATAATGTTACTCTATGTTCTTGCTTCTTGTCGCTTTTTTACATTATTATATGTACTGCACTGTTCTGTCTTAGCGTTGGGAGCCTTGTCGGTTCCAGTTTTTTTTACTTACTCACTCAGGACCCGGGACGTCGTTAAGTGAGCCTGATTCCTTCCGCCGATTTTTTGCCGGTATCTGTCTGCTCCCAAGTCCCAACCCAAATTCATGCTCTTCTAGAAAAAGTATGGTATCGAAAATTGCCAACTTTGTTGCTTGATGACGAACAAGGACTCATGTTTAGTAATAAAACCCACACAGATGAAGTACTCAAGTGCGGCTGCTGAGTGCAATTCTCAGTTTCTCACTTATTCTTTATGAGAGCGTGCGGTTTGGGGTCGTTTTTGGCCTTATGGTTCAGATGGGTGTCAATCGATTTGGGTCAACTTTGGCAAATCCTCGTGGGTAATTTGGACCAAGAGAGAGAGAGAGAGAGCCTTTCCCCTCTTTTCTTCTGCCTCCCACTCCAAATCTTCAGTTCCTTCATCTTATCTTTAAACAATCTCAGACCAATGTTGTGTAAAGACAAAGGGGAAACCGATGAGATTATAAGGACAAAGAAACTCTGTCGTGGCTACTTACAAGGCGCGGCGTCTCTTCTTATGGATATGGATTGTGGGAGAAAGTAAAATGTTGAACTGGAATCTCCTCATGCTTTCCTCTGCAAAGCAGCAGAAGTAACAGCAGCAGTAGCACCACTTTGAGTGCCTTTGTTTTGCATTGGGCAGGGTGATAACTATCTCTATACCATGCTCTCTTGTTCCTTTTAGCTTGCTTGCGTCTCTTGGCTTTTCGAGTAATAAGGCACACAATGCAGTTTTCCAGAAAAGTCCTTGTGTGCTCCTCTTGCTTTCCCCCAATTTCCTTTTACTCGATTGCGACTTGGCAAAGACCAAATGTACACTGTAAAAGCATAAGGAGAGTGTGAGTGTGAAAGCTCTGCATTCTTTCCTTCTAATGTAGCAGTGTTCCACGACTTTTCTGTAATTTCATTTCTGCACTCGCGGAATTTTTTTGGTAAGATTTTATCTTGCCGGTTGTATACTTGCTACAGTCTCACAGTCTCACCATATTCTTTCCAATATGTCCGCATATTTCTTGTGTATTAAAGGATTTTTGCGACATGTGTGCTGTTACGTGTCATTGTGTGGATGTTACTGAGCAGTGACCACGTTCGAAAAACGATGGTCGTACTCAGAATATTTGAATGAACTGTTGACTGGTTCGTACTTGTTTAGTTGTGTCAACGTGAGGTTGAGCGGTAAACAATCCGTACTCATATTTAGTACTGTTGTTCAGGTTCGGTGCATTTCAGTGTTATTAATAAAAACACGTTTTACGTAATACATTTTTATCATTTTTGTTTAGTTCAGTTCAGTTTTGATCTTTTGATGTCTCTATTATGGCATTTTAAAAATTTCAAATAGGCATTGGATTTCGTACAAAAAGTGGCTGACAGGCTGACTGTACACTCAGTACATTGGAATATTGGAAAACTTCGACTTTTTGGAATCCGCAGTAATTTGTGTACTCTCATTTAATACAGAAAAGAAGGGAAGCACTGAAGCACTGAAGCACAATCGTGACTACGACAGACTGGTCAGTATTTTCCGTTATGGACAAAGTTATATGCTATTTTTAGTCCCTTTGCCTGGATTAAGACACAGAAAAACATGTTTGTAGCCATAAAACAGAGAAATGGTCGTAGTGCAGAGAGAGTAGCAGAGAGTCAAACATAGGAAAGAAGAGAGCTTTTGAGAGAGAAAGACTCATTTCCCTGCATCGTCGACTGACTGCCGACACACCAAAAGCATTTGCATACCGCCTAACTCTTAGGCAAAGGTTTTGTAACCTCGTCGTGTTATCAGTGTACGGCAGGCAAAGGCAGACTAGGTCATAGCCTTTTGCTTTCCTTTGCCTTCTCTCAATTCGTTTTTGCCACTGCAACACCTGTCCCGCATTGCGTCGCTTAGTCCCTGTCCCATTTTAAAATGTGCTTACTTTTCATTTCGAATGGGGAGAGTTGAGAGAATGGACGAGTCAACACTTGCCACCAACTGATCCCGCATTACCCCGAGTCACATCCTGTGTCATCGTAAGTCTAGCGTATTGTCCTCGGAAAAAAGACAGGCGACGCGTATTATACTTTCAGTCAAAAAAATTCGTCTGTGGAACAAATGAAGTTGAGACGTCGAGTGTCGTGTCAACTTACTTTTATTGCTCAAGTTTCTCCAAAGGGATCTTTTTTGAATGCAAGAAAGTTGTAATGTTCATATAGTGGGTCCTCTCTGTGTGACTCTCAAAAAAACAAATTCACATTTGATGTCGCAATTGTCCCAGGGAATATAATAACACTCACTTTTTGTACTTAATACGAGACTGACTCTATGTTTCCGGTATTTCGGGACAAGTTACCAGTTACCACCAAGTGGTACGCAATTAATTAGTTATACCTAACACATAAAAACACACAACAGAAGGAAAAAAATCATAGTTGACAAAGTTTTTTTGAGAGCGCGTCACAGTTTGTTTATTTCCAGGCGACGACGTGATGGCAAGTGGCAATTGAGAAAAACGGACCGACCTTGAAGCGTTTGTCACGTTAATTCGGTTGGGAACATGTCATTTAAAGCTCCAGCAGACAATATGATTTAGGACAATAATTATAACCGATGGTTGACAGGAATGAGTTTCAGG
>JABASF010001896.1:0-18350 GCA_019776145.1 Harlomillsia oculata
GTTAACAAGTGTCAAGTCAAACGTGAAAACGCAACCGGAAACGGTTAAGCCAAGTCGATTACGAACGTCATTTTGCAGACAGATTTTTCGTCCTGAAATTTTGCAATGATAAAAACATATTTAAAAATTTATGTGCATTCTTTTTTTCATGTAAAATGTAACCGTCGTAGTTTTCACAATTGAATGCAGTCCTAGTAGTGCATAATAAAGTTATTATATGTGTTTAATTCTCAGTGGGTTTTGTGCACTATGAACTATGATGTACAAAATATAGTAGATAATATCAAATTTAGGATGAATGGAAGTTCCGGGAAGGAATAAAGAAGAAAACTGAGTTAGTTAGTTGTCTTGGAGCTAATTTGAGGATAATGCGGGAAACGAAGCAAAAGTTAAGATGGAAATGAGTGAAGGAAATCCGAGTGGATTGAATGTGACGTGATGAGAAGTGTACTCAGTCGTGAATAATCCATAGGTTCATCTCGACAAATTGGATCAAATTGATGCTAGCACAGGAAATGGGAGGAAGGATTCTTACGGATTCATAAATTTGCCATCATCGGAAACCCATTTTCATATCCTTATGACTCGTATTTTGTAGCCCACAGCGAGAAACCTAACGAGCAGAGGTTTCTAACAGGTTTTCGCCACAGGAGAAAGGAAAGAGTTTAAGCAAAGTCCCTCGTTTCCATTTTGTGAAATGGGATGTGAACTCTTTGTACAATACTTTACGTCTAAAGTAAGGTATTAGAATAATGGCATAGGAAATGATGGTTTAAGGATTTCTTTTTCTATGGAATTTTTTTACAAGCTTCAAACCATTATCTTCATTTTTGAAATTCTATAGTTTAATGGTTACGGATAACTATTACTGTCATTATCAAATACTATAACCTATAACACACAGAATAGCTAACGTTAATTTAAGAAAGTACGGTTCTAAAGCATTCACATGAATTGAAAGAAGTCCAGTAGCTATGGAAAACGTGAATGCATGCAGTGCACGTTGCACACATTATTAAAGTTGAAGAATTAAGGAGACAATAGTCATCTCATCAGTCGTCAATTTTGTCGCTTGCTTTTTTATATACGTATATTTTGCTCATGTTCTTCATCATTTCCGCGTAGCTCAGCAATATGGACCTTACAACATTCTGTCCTACTTTTTGAGTCGACTTTCAGGAGAAAAGGGAAATGAACATAATGGGATGAGAGTACCTAGAAAAGACTACAAAAATGCGTAGCACCGGGGCGAAATCCTAGTGAAAAGAACATTCCGTTCACTTAAACTAACTCCTAAAGAAAATGTACGCTAGATCCAACACACACAGGAGAATGGCATTTACACAAGTAATTCCTTGGAAAGAGAAAACTGGAGGAGATGAGGATTTTGAATCAAGTTGTCCATGTGCAAGAGCTCGTTGAGTTCATCAACTGGTATTACATTCCTTACTCTCAATTGCCTTGTTTGTGACCAAAAAAACGGAAACCTTCCTGGGACGAACGTCTTTGAGAATGATCGTCACTGCGCCACAAAGAAGGAAACTAACTTGAAACTTGAACCTCGTCTCAAAATTAGGTTTTGGAGACTCAAACCAGCACGATCTATAGTCCCATCACATCACACAATTTCCAGATCAACTAAGAACTCCTTTCCTCTTTTCATTTCCTTTCTCATGTTTCGTGTTTTTTGGCATACAAGGCGCACTGTGTAATCCAAGCGGCCAGGAAAGCATGTTTTCAATGATTTCGTTCATTATTATTGCATTATTATAATTTACTTTTAATCATTTTCAACTTGGACGTGGACGACAAGACGACACTATTTACATTACCTCCTATAAGTCCTTACAAAACCATTGTGCGACAGTTCTCAATATGGAACGAAGAAAAATAAACAAGTTTGCATTCGGTAAAGTACGCAGGAATCATGTGAAATAAAGTTGTACAGTTCTGTTATATAGTCAAACCAACACCTAGTACCAACCTTGAAATGAAATCCTGAAAAAACACGGATGTTGAGGCAAAGGTAACATAGAGACAAATCAACTAAAAAAGCATGGAGGAGCAAGCCTTAAAAAGAGACAAGGGGAAAGAAAAATGTTTGGGTCGCGTGAACGTGAGAGAATCTGTCTGAATGTGGTAGCACACCGGAGTCTTCGTTGTTGAATTGACTACGGAAAGTGAATAGATGAAAAGAGAAAAAGCGTGTTGAAAAAGTGTGAAAGGTGAAAACAAGGGGAAAATACGTTTAGAAACACAGAAGAAAAGACGAGAGAGAAAAAGCGTGTTCAGCGTCTCGGGATAAGTGGTAACTTTGCCCATGAGTCGAGCCGTGGAAAGGAAGAGAAAGAAAGGAAAGGGAAAAAAGGTTTAGGGACAAGAGTAAAAGAGAAGAAGCTGAAGGAGGCTTTCTCTATCTGCTGAAGCGCTTGCGTTTCGCAAGTAGAGAACGCAGGATCGAAAAGAGGATTTTGGATATAAAACGGAGCTGTGCACCTAATTTCGATCTCAGATTTGTCAAGAACCAGTAGTTAGCCATTCATGGCTACTACTTGCTCGCTCATCTTCCTTCATCTCCACTAGTCACAACATTACTGTCGACTTTCAAGCTATCTCACTCACAGTTCAACCTCTGTTCATCTCTCTTTCACCGTTCCCGTCATTCTCCTATTGGAACTTCACCAGGTAAGTGCTCCTTACAATTTCCGTCTACATCTTTGCTAGAGTACGTTTGGGTTTACTTTCCCGACTCTCATCATAACATAACACTCAAGTCTTCTATTTCTTCTCTAGTACTTTTTCTTATACGGGAAATCCACTGCTTTTTTACTTTATTTTTTCCTACTATTGTACCGAATTTCGAATTTTTGCACTAGTTTTTCAATACGGTTGCTTGGCTCGTATACTTGTGGGGAACGGGAAATCCACTACTTTTTTACTTTATTTTTTCCTACTATTGTACCGAATTTCGAATTTTTGCACTAGTTTTTCAATACGGTTGCTTGGCTCGTATACTTGTGGGGTAGTACGAGAAATGCAACCTCAGGCTTTCCATGGTTTCTATTTAATTTTCGGTACAGCTTTCGTGTGTAGCACGTACGAAGAAGCCGATTCTTAGCACATCATCTTTCCAAGTCGTGCAACAGTCACTCAGCAAAAAAGAGGATTTTTTATTTGCTTCGTCGTCTGTCTGTCTTCTAATGGCACACAGACAGGCTTGTATAACTTAAAAGCCTCGGTTGCGCTCCGGTTCGTATCCTATTCTGCAATTTAGTATTTAAAGGGAATCTTTCGGTTTTGTAAGTTTTTAATGTGCAACGTTTCGTAACATTCATACAAATGGTCAAAACAGTTTGGAAATTTGATCCTTTTTAAAATTTTTGATTTTCCTCTGAAACAGCGTTGCAATCTTGCAATGCATCATTTTCATGCTAGACGGAATCTCTGAAATCTCTGTCTCATCTCAGATCATGAGTAGCGAAATACATAAACGATAGGATGGAATTTTTGGGTGACTCAAAATAAATGTGAAATATGTAATTTAAAACAGAAAGTCGCTACATTTCCCGAATTGTAGTTTAGATTGAAAAATCAATATTCATTTCATTTGATTAGGCCGTTGGGACGCTGTTTTTTTCGCTTGAGTTACCCGGAAAATCGAAGTTGATGATCAAAACTAGCCTTGCAGCTTTGAACCATGCATAGACCAATTTCCAAAAGCAATGCCAGTTTTCATACTGTAGATTCATGATTATTATAAACGTTATAGTAGGACTAGGGAAACATTACGGTAAATATGAAACCATGTAAACCGGGGGTATAAGCAGATACAGACTGGAAGACGACAGGAGTAAGTCCATCTTTTCCTGTCTCCCTCTCGCAAAATATTACTGTGTTAAAAGAATGGAGACATGTGACAGAAAGCATAGTAGTGCGGAATCCGTGAGAGAATGTCACAGAGACGACAGAAACACACATACACACACATGGAGACAGAAAACAAGGTTGTCTTGTAGATATATATTTGACAATTTAATTTGCTGGCCAATACGACAACGTGGATTTGCCATACAGGCCATGCGACATTTCACAAAACCGTCAGTAATTAATTTTGGCACAGGACTCCTGCAATGCGAGAGATGAAGCACTAAATGTGTATTACTACTACTTACTATATGTTATGTACAAACAGCGAACAATAACTATACAGCTTTTTGCTGGTTTGCTGCATTGTGGTTTTATTGCAATATACGATACAGAAATGTTTCTGCGTTGGAACTGTGTACTATAGACGCAATTTAGTCCAAGAAAAAGCAAGAAGACCCGTCCGAACCATAATTTGCTTTCTGCAAATTACTAAGCACTTAAGAAAGGGACTCACAAAGTGGTCTTTCGAATGCTCCATTTCCAACTTCCAAATTTCATTTCATTAGTTAAGTTGCATGTTGCACAGACCACCATTTAGTTTTGCTAAATGTATATGAACGCATTACAATAATGCTGTCCGTTGTAAAGACAAGACCTATATGAAAAAATATATTTTTAAGGAGACTTTCGTTAAAAAATTGTGTTTACGAAACTTGCATTTTGTACCAGCATATAAATTTCTTACTCTCACAAAATCTACAATTACTGCAATTGTACGTATCTGGGTATCTGTTGTGTTGAAATTTTTCCTTCGTAATGGTATTATAGGTATTTACATTTTGAACCCTGGAGCATCTCTTTGAAAATCGGCTCATAGTTATGCAGTATTCTCAGTTCAAATGCAAAGTAGTTCAGTGACAGGCAGCAGTGAATTGCCTGCAGATGAAAAAAGGAAGCTTTCGTGTTCCTTTCTTTTATACTATGAAATATGGTAAGTCGGAGACTTTGAGATTGAGTCGAGATGAAGAGACAGACACACTCTCAGTTTATTTTGCTTCACCATTATACGACATGACAATATGACACTGCTATGACCACGTTTCGGTTGTATAACCAAACGAGCCTCAATTCCACCACCCTTGCATAGACGTTTCATAACTACAGTGGATGTGGATACGGAACAATACCCATTTTGACGTACTTTTCAACTTATGAGAAAAAATGTCGACATGTTTGTTAACAAAACCAAGCGAGCGAGTAAACGAGGTTGCTTTAGGAGGCTTCTTCGCGTGGCGAGGTTATCGTGGGACGAACGAAGAATGTATAGCCTTTTTACCAATTTTTGACCTCGAAAGCCTTAATTGTGTAAAGTTGAGTGAACGACGAATCATGCATTTTTTTTATTTTAAACGAAATATTAAAACTGTTAGCATGTTGAAAGTTACGATTGGTTGTTGTTTATAAATGTATAATATTAATTATAATTAACGATAAATGAAATCCAAGGTTATTTGAACTTGAAAAATTTCGGGCTTTGTGTGATTCGTCCAGCGTGAAAAACAGGAATTCTATTTTTCCTTTATTTGCTGTCTCAGTGCTTTTCAATTCAACTATACACTTTACTGTATTAACTGTACTACAGAACGCCGTTAAGGAAAGTGAGCACTCAAAACTCACAACTTCTTTTCTCCATTGTCACACAATGGCATCTTAGAGTTTTTTTTTCATACTGGAGTACCCAAAAAAGAAAGAAGAAAGCAGGAAAAGTGAGCAGGTCTGGTCGTTCCATTTGAGTAAAGTAAAGTTGAGAATGAAATGAGAAGTTTTGCTCTTGCGGGATTTTTCTCGTGTTGAAAGTTGTGTGCAGAGTCACACCTTTTCTCTCGTTTGTTCATAAGAATATACCCAAAAATCACGTCATTACGCATTACATTACTACTGCGTAGAATTGTAGTCGTAGCATTACTAATATAAACTTTCGCATATTTACTTTAATTATAGTAAAGGTTTAAAGAGAACTTGTTCGGTTGTTCCTTCTTCTTGAGCAACTAAACACGTATTTTTTTAGCCGTATGTACAAAGTTATTTCAACACACAGTGTTTATATAACTTTTTACTGCTTTTTATAACTGTATCATTATATCATTAAGAGTGTTTTCTTTTCTTATTGAAACACAAAACTAATTTTCATGAAGGTTTCTCAAATCTCAATTAACCCCACAAGATTACTGTGTTAAGAACTTTTTTTGGACTTGTCAAACATTGCTCATTATTAAATTTTACCTTCAAAATTACTGCGTTTTTGAGCTTTGAAGTACACAACAAAGACGAAACTCTCAGAAATGTGGTTCTTTGTTCTGTCACTTAATACGTATATTTTCAAGTTTGACGGGGAAAAGAATCTGACATAAAAGTGAAAGGAAATTGAATTCCAAATGAAAAAATATTATGATGATGTCCATGAAATGAGAATGTCAAAAACATGACTTCCAGGTTATCGGGATTATGTGATAATGGGTCTTGAAAGACTTGTGCTCATTTCAATAACACCTATAGCATCTCGATAGTTACCGTAGTTAATGAATACCCAACCAAATATTGTATTTGATAATATGTATACAATTTATGGGAAGTGAAGTATATTTCGCAAAAGTTTGTTGACAAAGATCATATTTCTATATACCAAATCACCACCAGTGTTTCTAATTATTATAGTTTACTAAGCTATACATTACGAAAAATGAAAAGAAGACTTTCTGTCTGAAAAAGGGAAACCCGTTCGAAAGGCATGTGAAGCACACGCCAGGCTCATATTTCCTCGTATTTTCTAAGAGAAGCATGAGTGCTCCTGCCTATTGCAATTCAAGTGGCACAAGTAGTTCCAGCCATTTATTTGGAGCCTCTTGTGAACTCTGTATCACATTCCTTTAAAATGTACTTTCACTGCTACAGTTTGTGTTAGCATGTTGGCAAAAACGTGACGTGAACAGCAAGAGTTCACATATAATATGCTATGGTTATTTGAAATGCTTCGAATGGGTCACTTCTGTCTGTCGTTTCGGTCCAGTCCCTAAGGCTCCATAAGACCAAGGGGCTGTTTGTGTTCTCTGCAGGGGGACCAAGTTGAAGTCTGAACTCTGAACACTCTAAAGTTTAGTTTGAGTCTAAAAACGGGATGGAAGATGCTTGTTTGAAAGTGTAAGTATCTCGTCCGAGTTATGATGGGAAATGAAGCAACCGCTGAATACTCAAAGTACGTACTCCAACACAACGACGTATTCATATCATCAAATCATTCCATTCCTCATTATTGGCAAATAAATAGTAATTATACTCTCCCAACGTTTAGTTCATATTTCATATCTAACTAATACAAAGAATGAAAACAAGCGGAGCAATACATGAAACAAGCACAAAAACACTCAAAAATGATGTAAAAGCATGGAATTTTCAACAGCATCAACTTGAAAACTACTCCATGATAAAGAATAATTAAATGAGAGTTTTGCAAAGTCTAAGGACAGCGGGCCCACAAACACGAGAGCACGCTTGGCTTCTCTCAGAGGTAGAAAGTTTCAGTTTCAGTGCACGATTGTCGTAATATGTTGTGCAACTTTGTATGCTATGTAAATGGTATCGTAAACAAACGAATGAATATTTTAGTTTGAGCTACTTTCCGTGTTGTCGAATTAAAGTATTTTGTCCGCAAAATACCTCTGAGGAACGGAAATATTGTTTAACGTGGAGCAATTCATTTTGCGGTGTTTAATGGGTTGTTTCTACAACTCAAGTTCGTTTTAACAAAGGAATGTTGCAATCGTTCTTTGAATCCATTTTATGAACCAAATAATAAACGAGACAGTAATGAAGTCTTTAGCTTAAGAGGTTCACCTACTTTGACATGTTCGTGCATTGTCCTAGTCCTATTAGCATTAGCTGCATGTATTGTAAACGGGACAGAAATGCAATAATTGCAATACGTAAAAGACAAAAACTGCTCTCTTTAATTCTTCATTTTCTGTGGCTTCTCACTTTCACCTTTTACACTGCTTCTGCAACATTTGGCTCTCTTTCCGATTTCCATTTCATCTCATTATTTTTTATAAATTTGAAATCTTTGTATAGGTTTGGGATTCACGATCGATGATATCACACAAACTTGAACTTTTGATCTTTATTATCGTCTTTTGATGTAGGAAGCAGGGGCTTTCTAACTTATATAAGTATATAATTTTCATTTTATAAGAGTGCAATAGTATTAGTGTAAAGAGTGTTTCGTACAAGGTCTAAGACGTTGATTTGGGTCAATAGAAAATAAATTAATATCTTGATTGCTTTTACAAAGAAAAGCTCATAGTACAGGACGGAATATTTTATTGTGCCTAAAACAGGCAATTTGGCAGGTTTCAGTTCCGACTATAAATTTATATCAAGTTCCCAACTTTGTTTTTGTTTAGTTGCAACGTGACGGGTAAGACGTAAGACGTAACGTAAGGCTCTCGTAATTTACAATGCTCTCTTTTTTGTGACAACCAATAGAATTTGAACAGCTCTTTTGGGAAATCAAAATAGGAATAGCTTTTAGGAAATAAACCACAATTTTTTGTTTGCATAACTACACATTTCAAAAATAAGTCTTAGTATTTTCAAGATTCATAAGTTCAGTTATTTCTTTTTCACCGAATTTAATCCAACAACGCTTAACCTCAAATTGATGGATTATGCTGTCGTAAATCCAATAGGAAACTAAACGTGTACAGATGGGATCATTATTACCAGTACTATACGTTGCAAGTTGCAACCTGAAATTAGTTTTTTTTCCGAATGATACCTTTTTTGTGTAACATAATACATAACTCTGTGTTTTTACAAAGATGGAATGGCTACAGTAAATTGGATTTCTTGTCTAATACGAATACCTGAAACTGCATTAGGACTTAGGGTTACTCACTCAGTTTTAGTTCCAAAAAATCAAACGCAAAGAGAAAGTAATTTATCTGTCTTTTACGTCAGAATACCCTTTTTCAATCAAATTACACCACAACTTCGTCAAAGGCAGAATTAAAAGACCGCCAGTTTAATGTATTTACTTCATATCACAAAATAAGTAATGATATATCGAACAGTAAAATAAAAGCCATACTTCAAAGTTACTTTCATGTGAATTTCGCAAATTCGGAAGGAAATTAAATTATAATGGAACAAATATTTACTTGAAAAATCAAACTGAGTTATGATGGAAACAAAAAGTATGGTGTAACCGTGTAACTAAGGAGCAGTGTCATTGCAAAACTTTTTATTTAAAAATTGTTCCTTTGCGACTTTTTGGTGTGCTCGTGCGTACACAAACTGTTATCCTCTTTGTTAGAACATGGACCGTACAACCTTGCAAAAAAGTTTCCACTTTCATAGTCAGTTTTTGGGTAACCCAAAAAGGATTTCACGGATTGTGGAAACCAGGACAAAATTTCCATGCTATTGTCACCTTTTCCATTTCTGTAGCCCATGCATTGTCACGCTACTATTATTATAAAGGTAGGATTTATTTGCTGTGTAGCTGACAAAGTGGCTGGGTTGGGTTTGAAATACTTGCTCTCTAGTAACTCTTACAACACTGCTCTTACAAGGGAAAGTTCCCTTTATGGCCGTATACTTTCAAGGGAAAGTTGTAGTTTACTACAGTATTGCGTAGCAAAGGGGAATTTAAAAGTTGCTGGAACACTGATGCAATTCTTTGGATGTTCCACGGGACGTGGAATGAAAATGAAATGCTAAAATTTCAGTCAAGTTGAACGTGATGGTGAAAAGGAAGTCGCAATGTTGATGTCATTAAGTTGTTTCCTGGCACTTTCTGAGGTCACGTATCAAAATGGTTCTATAATAGTATGCAGTCCGCACCACGTCTTGACTAAACACTCCTTTTTCATAAATGTACGATTACCTATTTCCTGTTAGAAAAACGCAAAGTCAAAATGAAACTATAACTTATTTTGAGAATACGTAAATTCTGTAGCAGAACATTTGTTTCTTTTGTTTTGACATTTGACATTTTGTTTCCAATCCCGCAAAAGTACATGAGAGAAAATAAAAGTAAATAGTGAGAAAGCTTTTAAAAATGTAATCTGAGTTGAACAAACAAAAAATGGTTGGTTTTCTGTGGACATAGGTAAGGGCAACGACGGTGAGCAAACGGAAAAAGCAGTTTTTTGAGGGTATGTGAATGAAAGGTGGGACAACCACGACCAAGTTTTGACTAGTTTAGAACAACTGCAAATGGAAGATTGAAAGATGAAGACAAACACTTGGATGGATTCGTTCGTGGTCATCGTTACGGTTTGTTTTTCCATGTTGGCAATTTGTTCTGCAAGGAACATTTGCCCCTCAGGGTTGACCGCCTGCAAATGCACGGTCAAGAGTAAGGGTTTAATCCTTACTTGTGAAAATACGGATATTCTAGCAATCCAAGCAAGTATGAACATCCTTAAAGGCCATCAAGGAACGGTCATTTCTTACGTTACAGTAAGACAAACGGATATTCCTCGCCTTCCCGATTTCATCTTCATGGGTAATGACTAATGACTATTTTTCTGATATCACATATCACAGACCCTGTTATTGTTATTGGGGTTGAGAGAGTCAGCTTTTAGAGTAAACTAGTAACTTGGTGACAAGACGTCATGTCATATCATTAATTCATTAATCATTAATCTTACTGGTACGTCGTACTTTATAAAAGTATGGTTGACTTGTTTGACCAGGTTTGGATATTCGTCATTTGATTGTGACCACAACAAATCTAGCGATTTTGGAACTCAGCTCTTTGCAAGCTCTGGCGAAAAACCTGGAAATTTTGGAATTGAATTGGAATCGAATTTCAGTGATCCCTAGTCGAGCTCTGTTCCCCTTACATCACACACGACTTCTCAATCTTAACCACAACAACATCAGTACCATCGGGGAAAAAGCTTTCGACGGAATGACTATGCTTCAGCGCTTGACACTTTACCAAAACTCGATTTCCAGCTTGGATCCAAATGCATTCAAAGGAGTTGAAAAGTGAGTTTCGATGCTATTTTAAAATTCCCTTTCTCTCAAAATTCACAGCCAACATTCTTTACATTGTGATGTCATGTCGAAAATATTAAACGTTAACATAATTGTACATTGCTGTTTTCGCTCACCAACAACCTTAGTCTTCTCTGCATGGTAGAAAAATTGCCAAATCCCATTGTTTGATCATGTTATGAAAAACCCACTTCACGATAGCAAGACAACATTACAGCCAAGCTGAAAAACACTGAAAAGTTGTAACTTTTGATCATTTTCTTCGCTCGTAACAGGAAGACGAACAATATCTCTTTTCCGAAAATTCTTCTCTTCCGTTCATTCTTTTTTCTCCTGACAAGCACTTTCACGTTCCTATCCTTACCTCTCTTCCTTTCTGTCTATTTTTCCTCGTTGTAATTCAATTCGAAGACATTCCTTCCGCCACACACACGTCGGACAAGAGTGCAAAAAGTAATCACCGTCACACCGCACAGTCAGTGTATAGCAGAACAGATCCGACAAAAATCTCATTTTCACTTGCGTCTTTTTTTCTTTGTGTTTTCTAGGGAACTCGTTGCTCTCAATCTGGGAGGGAATCAACTGACATCAGTTCCCATTCGAGCAATCTCCAAACTTACCAACTTGAACATGTTGGAGCTTCAGGAAAATAAAATTGAGTCAATCAAGGAATCTGACTTTGCCGGTATGACTATTATAACATTACTGGAAGAGTAAAATTATAGAACGTTAAGCAGCATGAGTCCGTTTGTATCATACTTAAATAATCGTTTTAGAGTGCCAGGTGTTTAATAGGATACAACACAATCCTTTTTATACTTTTAAGAGGATTTTTCTTTCATTACAAATGAATGAGAAATTGTAGTCTACACTAGAATTTGCACACAAAGACCTGAGACCTGATCACATTTTCTGTCAGATGGTTGTGTGCACGGAACTTACTGTTTACTCACTCAGACTTTATTTTTCCCGTTGGGATTTCTCATTTGATCCAAACAAGACTAACTAATTCATTTGCAGGACTTTCGAATCTGGATAGTCTTAAATTGGCACACAACAGAATCACGGAATTGGGACCGCTCGTCTTCAGAAACTTACAACGGATGAGCACGTTGGATTTGGAACACAATCGCATCTCTTACATCGACAACAAAACATTTGCGGGTCTCGAGGGTAAGACTTTTTGGCCGTATAAAGTCGCTTCCGGAGAGAAAATGAACACTCTCTAAAGTGCATTTACAGCTCGAATGCACCTGCTCACGTCCCATTCGTATCCATGTTTCTGTTTCTGTTTTCTTTTTTCCAACACGGCACGTAACATTGTGAAAAATTCCATTTATTTCCACTTTCAGAATTACCCTTTAGTACACTTAAGTAAAAGTAGCACATTACCCCAAATCCCTCAACAACTTAGTGATGGAGAAATAGTATTTCCTAGAGAAAGCCTAATACTTTTCCTGACCTAACAATCATTTTCACTATCATTTCAGAAAAACTGGAATGGCTACGAATGGGCTACAACAACATTCGTCATATTCCATCCGAGGCGCTAAAAGGAATGCACCGACTTCGAGAATTCGATTTTAAATCCAACAACATTTCTGAAGTCAAAGACGATGCTTTTGAAGGATTTGGAAACACTATCAAATTTCTCTACTTGCAGAACAACAAGTAAGAAAAGAACAAAACCTTTTAATCCGTATACTGAAAATGAGGTACTAAACCCTGATGCAATGCTAAATACCTTTTTTTGGGAGACTAACGCAGACAATTTCTAATAACTTGTGGCTCGTTTTTTCCCCTTGCAAAACAAACATTGTAACAGTACTAGACTAACAAGGACAAGATTATTAGCGGAAAATGAGCAACGCATAGTAGTATTAGCTGAGAAGGTCAGCAATAATGAGCTTTTGTTGTTGTTCTTTCCATGTTTGCAGAATCGATTCTCTTCCCATGACTGTTTTCTCTGACATGCACTCTCTCGACTCAATTTTCTTGAGTAATAACAAAATTAAGCATTTGCCCAGGGATGTTTTCCAACCCATCATGGAAACAGTTCAAGTGATTGACGTGCACGGTGAGTTCAAGTGACTTTCAATTTTCTTGAAACGTTTAGTACGCAGTACACAAATGTGCAAACTTTATAATATTTCTTTAAAAAAATACGTTATTTACAAATAATAACTGGTCAAACCTTTTCTCATAAAAAGTTTATTCATGATAGAAATTATATGTAGACTTTTTGACGTACATAAAGTTCAGTATTGAATTTTACATGGCGCTTTAACGTTTCTGAAAATGTTAAAACATTACAGGAAGAGACTTGTCAGCTATCAGCTTAGGGATAAAAGGAACCATTAGGATGATGGAAGAAAATATGATAGTACCGTATATAAAAATGCTCTTCATAAATACAGACGTAATATTTTGAAGTTTTCACGCAAAAAACGGTACATGCAAAATTCAGGGAACACAGCTCATTGTCATTACATTACAGCTCACTCTTACAAGTGGGTTGAAATGATACATTGTGTAATTGACGACGGAGAACCTGGTTGCACTTAGCTGTAAAAGGGTATCACAGTGGCTCATTGCTTATTAAGCACAACGAAACAGTCTGAAGGATAACAGACACCTTGTAAATTTGGAATGGGAGTGAAAGTCAACAGGAGAGGACTGGAGAAAGGAGAAGAGAAGGCGTGTTGTTTTGTAAACTGTTTGAAGAATGGAAGAGCGGAATTGACTACACAATTCAATGTCGGTACTCCGTGTAATAGTTTGTTGTCAGTACTCCCTTCATAGTAGACTTTAGGCTTTAGACTACAATATTGTTGACACAGTACGGTCTTTTGAGAGTAGACTTTGGTTGTCGCTTCGGGACTTGTGTGACTAATAGCACTCTGAATGTAACTCTACAGGTAACTCACTCAGTTGTGACTGCGACCTCCTTTGGTACAAACAATGGTTGGCTAAAGCCACTATGAACAATAACGACAAAGTGACACCAATCGCTCTGAAGAGCAAGTGCTGGTCCGAAAAGGATACTCACGAATATGAAATCAAAAAGGTAAGTTCCCAGTTTCCTTTGACAACAGTTCAGCCTCAGGATCCCCGTGTTCTGCTATATTCATCTTGTATGTATAAATATACAGACGTGCAAAAGTCTTGACTTGAGAAGCCGAGCGTGCATTAGCGTTTCCATTAGAATTTCCAGGTAGTTTCCCAAGCGAGAACTTTGGATGCTTTGCATCAACTAGACAGGAACACACTTCACGAAGAATTTTAGTATTTCAGTGTGAGAGTACTTTCTTTGTTCTATAGATCTTTTTAGTACTGTCTAGTGGGTAGCGGTAGATAAGTTCCGTTATAGTTGGTTTCGCAATGCTCTATATGTAAATTTTTCACGACACACGCAGACGAACCTGGTTTTGTAGTATAGTATAATATACGAGCGTATTCCAGCGTTTTCGTATCTACATTTACGTGTTCAGGGAAAGTGTGACGGATATTAGAGACTTTGCTTTTCAGTTCACTAGTTTCAACTTTCAAATATGTATTTTTTGGTATTGCGCAATTTTACGCCTGCTTTGTGTGCGCAATGCAACAACAACGCAAAGGCTAAAATGAATCCTGCTCTTTCCTTTTTCGTAGCCCACGTGTCGTTTTGTAAAATGATTCCAGTTTCCAGCCAAGGCAAAAAAGGTCGTTCAATTTTAAATCTCACTATTGTGTGAAATGCCTAGAGAATCGTGAGAAAAGTTGATTTTCATTATTTTCACGTACGCTTTTGTATGACGAAACGAAAGGGAAAGCATTGCCAGTTTTTTGCTCCATTGAGCGACTATTGATTTACGCTTGAAGAAAGATGTAAAATTGTGTTCTTTAGCAAGTTGCACGGGTTCACTGTTTGATAAAATTCATGCATCCTCCTGCCTCCTCAGACACACAGAAGTCTTGCATTCCGTTGACGTGAACCAAATGTGGGCAAACTTGCTTTTTTTCACGTGAGTCAACATGTTCTACAAGGCTCTCAACACACAGATTGTCTTTTTGTACGCGGTTACATTATACCTGTATTATAACATGGTAGAACAATCAGATTTCATCATAACACGACTAACCGTAGAAGAATATATTAATGAAAATAGTAATGAGTTTGATTTTGATCTCTACAGGCACCATTGGAGATGCTCTACTGCAAAAATGGAAACATCAACGACGCTTCAACAATCTTTGATTGCAGCGTACTGAAGCTTATGTTCATTTCAATTGCATACTTTTTCATCTGAAATGAACAACACTTTCAGATTTATCAACTTGATTTCAGCGTTACTAACTACTGGAACATATTCTGAATAGTGAACATGTACACACTTTTTAGGCTAATCAATTCTCTAAATTACCTGAATTATAAGTGTTAGTAACATTATATTTATTGTTTATTATTATTATATATTCAAGTGACGATGATTATAACATTATGAAGATGTGCATGTCCGAGCTGAGAGCTTGTGTTGTCTACTATGAATACAATCCTCACAAAAATATTAAATCTGGTGTGTGAATCAAATCATGCGTCCACTTGACACTTGTACACAATCAAAACAAAAACCATGGCGAATTCAAACAGCGTATCATTTATGTCATGAATTCGACTAAAAAAATACGTAAGAAAAAAAATCTGTTCGCGTCCTTCCCAAACATATCAAATAAGGGAACTGCACACACACATTACCTAAAAATGGTCTTAACCACGACATGTTTAATTAACTTCTTAAAACAGAAACAAAAATATTATAGAAATTATTACGGTGATTAATCACCAGATCATACACGAACAAATTATAGAAACATGATAAATTCAAGATGTGAATCAATTAACTTCAACTTTAGAGGAACATGAATTATTGATATTGAAAATGATATTAGTAATGTTATTTCTCAAAGGAACTAAACTTGCATTGTTTAGTCTGTGTATTAATATGATACTAATGCAGACGTAGTCTACAAGTAGACAAAAGATGCACTTTACTCACTCAAAATGAAAATCGTAATTAAGAATTAATCATATATCAAATTATAAAATCTAAGATGTGATAGTCAGTTAGTGATATACTGTGCGGCGTTTCTCTCATGTCGAAGATCGATAACTTTAGAGTATACAGACCCATGAAAATGTAAACAACGGCAAAAGAAGAGACTATGGAAATCACTGGTCATTTGAATTCTGAGGTCACCATCTTGAAGACGTGACCTGTAAGCCTATAATGAGGAAATCACCGTCCATCCTTCCGACTTGGCAGCGGTGTCTTTGATAGATGATGCATTGGAATCTATTTTTCTACACGGCACACAGGGACAGGGCGTATTCATACAGGTCGTTGTTGTTTACAAAGTTTGCTGACAGAAAACCCGAAATGCTAAGTCGGAAGGGGACCACACAGTACCCATCAATCATATTTCCCGTGTGTATTTACAATTAGATGAGTAGTATAAATTAGTGCCATGCGATGGTAATGAATCAAAAAATATTAAACTAACGAGCACTGTATACTTTCTCACTGTAGAATGCACAATGATGAAAATTTAGCACCTATACTAATATGAAATGTCTATTAATCAGTAAAAGTTTGCGATATTTGCTTAATCTCAAGTTCCTCAGCATTCAATATACAAAAGCCTAATGAATTTTCAAAGTTGTACTATATAATTACAAATTACAAAATATTTCTGTAATTTTGATTATTATAGTGAAATGAGTAACTGAGATTTTTAATTGGGCTTGTCTGCTGACGAATGCTAAATTACAAGTCATTAAAGGGCATTTCATTTTTCAATTCTTAGGTATTTGCTTATACTTTTCCTGGAAATGCAATGTTCATGCGAACACCTTTTGTTCCATTTTCCATAAAATCTTAGTTGTCATCTTCATTAAGTGTAAGTGAGCTTTCATTTTACGTGCATTACCGTCCGATTTTTGTGTTTCAATAATTTAACAACATCCATTGTGAATGAAAATATTTCGTTTGAAGGCTCAAAATTCTTGGTAAAAATCTTTGGTCCAGCCACCAAAGATGATTTTCCTTGTCAAATCTCAAATCGCGTTTGTTATTGATTCTAAAGAATTGTATGGCATCAAAAACCGCAAGCTTGGTACGGTAAAGTACTATTGATTCGTTTTACTAAATTTGAAAATAACACTTGGTTCTGAAGTATTCATTCGAAATTAAAAATTTGTGCATATTATTAAAATGTTTTCAGTCTAAGAATGTACAACAAACTGTATTAATGAATCTGGCAAAATGTTGTAAACTTAAAAATGAAATTGTGCTAAAAATAAAATCTTCCATTCTACTAAAACTAAAGTTTGGCAGCTTGCACAGTGTATTCAATATTAAAGCATGATCCAACCTACCTGAAATGGAAAATTTTGGGTCTCCATGAAAGTACATTTGCATTTGTGACTTGGCAATTTTTCTATTCGTATGTCCAAAAGACGATTCATCATCATCCCCGTCATGGCTCGTAGATTTACTTCCATCTTTCCTGGTGTATTATAAAAATACCAGTTTTCATCAGAGAGAATGGAAAACATAGGTTCATTATAGACGTAATTCAATGCCTTAACACTTTACTATCCGTAATGTATTGAATGAAGATGAAAATATGGAAAACTTTGAGTTGCACGCTTACATAGATAGAAACGGATGGATCTGGAAGTTTAATTGCTCTGCAGGATCGAAGTTCCAGGTGAATCGAGAGTTGCCCCATTTCCGGAAACTACCTTTCCGGTCAGTGAGGACAGGAGACGGAGTGAAATGAAATGTACCCAAAAGCATGCAGTTGTTTTGAAGAACACACATTTGATCATGCCAAGGGTGAGTCACAGTCCGCTCAATTTTTCCACAACCTTCTCGTCCCTTGAGGGAAAGAACGTTAGTCAACCTACTTTTAAAATCCAGGAGCATTGTTTCATTTTCCGGTAAGTTTTCCGGAAGGCATTCTCTCATAAACTCAGCAGGCCAGGTTCGTTTGGAGAATTTACCGATGTGCAATGGACATTCCTGGAAAAGTTAATTCAGTCAACTTTATATACCGTCATTTTCTGCGGTACATACATAGCGCATTAAATGTCTACAAATGTACAATAAAATGTCCTATACGTAAAATGATTGGATTACTTACTAGTGTACAGTAACAGCAAGTAATACCACAATAAGAACTGGACGGGGCACAAGGACAAGTAGGATCAACTAAATGAATCCCAGTGAAAGTTGTCAAATTTCGATTCGATCCTTCCCTTGTTTTTCCATACGATGCATTCCTTGGAAGTAATACTTCGTCGGATGTGTCTGGGTGTCCCAAACTAACAATCTGAACAGTACTGACGAATGACTGACTCCAACAAATTGTAATAG
>JABASF010001897.1:0-18333 GCA_019776145.1 Harlomillsia oculata
AGTCCGGATTGTTCAAAGTCTCCGGACGTAGTCAATAATTCTTGGGGTGCCTCAGATGACGATGAACGATTCTTCGATGACGTGACACGGGTCTGGAGAGTTTTTGGAATCATTCCAGTTTTTTCAAATGGAAATAATGGTGCTACCTGTAATACAACTGGAACTCCTGGGGGGATGAACAACGTCATTTCAGTTGGAGCGACAATGCAGAACGACTCAATAACCTATTTCAGCTCGAAGGGACCGTCGTGGTGGTCTGACCCCAGAGGAAGAACCAAACCGGACGTCTCCGCTCCTGGATATGATGTTCCCTCCGCCTGGAGTGAAAGTGATACCGGATTATCTTGTTATCCCATAGCCCATAACCCACACCTTACATTCGGGGAAGTTAAGAGGAAGCTACAATTCGGAGCTTATCAGCCCAAAAACGTCTATATCACATGCGGAAGTGACGATCCCGACAGCAAGGTTGTGAATACATGGCCTAACAATGTTTATGGCTACGGTCGAATCGATGTCCTGAAATCACTTTTCACTCCCAAGTCGGCGTGGCACTGACATTAATAGATTTTCTTAAATTCTGAATAAAAGAGATGATATTGGAAGTATAGAAAGCGCTTTCCCATATGATTTTTACTGCCATATTTATATCATTTTAATTGTGATTTAAGTTCCATGGATTTAAATTACTCCACCGCGATATTTTAGCAATTTCTGTGATTTTAAGCCATTTTCCCGCATCTGGTCCGTTTGCATAGGATTCTGAAAAGAAACGGCTTGGGATTGTGGGATCCCATTTCCCATCATCGGAGGAAACTTACAAGTTGCAGGTTACAAATTAATGGAAATGTCATAGAAGTAGCAAATAGAGACGAGCCTTCCTCTTTTCCAGTCATCCGCTCTCCTTTCAAGTTGGACAAGGGTGATTTCATCAAAAGTCAAACAGTAGCCAAGGCACACACACAAATGATTTCAATAAGCAAAATTTTGCTCACCGAAATTGTAAATAAATAGAAACTCTAACTCCGAGGAAAACATTTTTGTAACAACTGCTTTAATTTTTTATTAAAATTGCTCTTTGAATAAGAGTAAAAAGTTATCAATGTGATTTAATTACAAACTGATGAATGTGATGGAACACAGCTTCGGCATGTTTGATGAAAGCAGTTAGACTGTTTTATGTTTGAGATCAATGCAAACCATATTTTAAATTTTCAATAATGAAACGTAATACGGTATACGTACTAACATTAGCTCTACTTTTATTCGTTGTTTCATATTCACGCCATTCAACAGTATTTCCGAAATATATATTTATATCCGTCATATTTAACTATAAGGTTTATTATAAGTCTTCACTTGCGTAAACACAACAACGTGTGATGATGATTTTTAATTGACATTAGGTACGGGTTGCCATTAAATTAGGATTAATTTGCATTTATGACTTTTATAACATAACCATACCATACCATGCAACCATGCCTGTATTTATAGGGATGGTACGACGTATAATGGGGCACTTTGAGACCGAAGCTTGAGTCAGTTGAGTCTCTCTCAACTTGTGTTGTGAGTGTATATATAATTTGTGTAATCATACGAATCTGAATCTCTTCATTAAGCCATTATGATTTTCTATTATTCTAACTTTCACTTCACGCAGTAATTGATTTTTAATCATTCACTATAAAGGTACACAGCAAGCCTTTGTTTCTTCAGAGCAAACTGTTCATTTTATTGTTTGTAACTTGACTGCATTCAGTAGTATAATTTTTGTATTTGAGATATGAAAAAAGGAATCAGATCATGAGAAATTCCACTGTTGCCAATATCCATTTGAATTCGGTGTAGGGAAAGAATAATTGCTGTGATGACTGATATGGCCATTGCTGGTCTTATTATGGGGATGATGATGTGTAACGGTTGGTGGTGGAGTAATGTTTGGAATATCGGTTGCGTCTATCATCCAAAGTCCTGGTTTGGTTTGGGTCATTGGCATCCATCCTGCAGCTGAAAGTTGACCTAGAGCTTGGGCAATGTCACCCAAACCACCCCAAGCCACAGAATTTGATGTATCAGGTTTAATTCCTATGGAACTTAGGAAGGACCACAGCCCAGTGACACTGGACTGTGCTTCGGTCAAGTTGAGGTTGCTTGAACCAGCAGAACCGTCCTGTCATAAAAGAACGGTATTTAGCAAAAATTCACTTTAAACGTCTGAGCATTTTGAAATAATGGTTACCGTTATCATGCTCGAATTGTTCCAGTCCGGGTTCTCAGCGTCTACGTCTGCACGTGCGATGAACATGCCGCTGGCATGGCACATTGCAAATGCCAAAACAAAACAAACCGAAAATCCCTTCATCTTGCGAATGGAAGAAAACGGTGGTTAGCTAACTGTAAATCAGAGATCTGCAGTTAACTGGGTTCTAACGATGTATTTGATCAACTGCTCCAGTTTTATAGTTACCAATTGTATGACATAGTTCATTTGCATAGTCTTGTCGGAACTTCCTACATTCCGTATTTATCTATTCATTCAAGAATCGATTTCTTTTGCACGCGCAAGAATAAACAATTTAAACATTCATCTCATGATCGTATCTCATAAATGTTTCATCTTTCACAATGCACTACAATCATCATTGAAGAAGAAACGTATGATGATTTTTGTACATCAGGAAATGTTCATGGTCGTAAATGCAATAATGAAACCTAATACACATTCGTGAAAAGATGAAACTAAACATAGTAAGGTATGAATGAAACCATTTATATTAGAATGTATTAAAAATGTCATTTGAAAACTTTTATTGTATTGTGTTAGTAAACGAGATGCTTTCTAATCGTATCCTATGTTGTTAGTAGTGAGTAATCAACCGACTACTCTTGTTATTCTATAAATATAATAAAGAGTTTTAAAGAAAAAATGCATATTATGGAAGAATCGTCTTATTGAATAGAAAAACCCACCTCCACTCCCACCAACTGGCCGGTAGATTGGAAATCCACCCAAGCCGATAGGATATCGCTTGTCCGATCCATCCGGAAGAGCCGTAGCAAACAGTGATCGACCTGATGTGACGACGGAATTCGATAATCGTCCAATCAGTTCGGTCAACTGTGGACTGAAAGCGCTTGTGTCATTGCTAAATACGATGTTAAGCAAACGATCTACTTGCACTGAAGCATTACTACTAGTACTACTTGCACTGCTATCGTTGCTTGACCGACTGTTGGCTCTTGTAATGAAGGGCCATGTTCCCTGCAATTGAATTCCTAAGGATGACAACAATCCCTTAGTCACAGGATTGGAAAGGATATCATTCCCAGTTCCACTCACTGTAGTAGGGATCTGCTGTAATAATGTGTTAATCAACCCGTCAAGTCGCAGAGGTTCCGTTTGCTATAAAAAACAGAATGAATATGAATAATCGTCACATTTAAAAATGATGCAGAATGCAAATTATTACCGGAGCCGGAAGCGCTGAAACTGTTGGACAATTTGTCGTAAAGGATAATGCGCACGTGGCCAAAATAAACGAAACAATGAGAGTCATTTTGTACTACCCTGACTGCTCTTCAAAGTAGTAAAAATGAATGATTTATATTTAATGATTCCTCAGGTTTTATTCATTACATGGTGCTGGAAGAAGGAAGTCAAGTTCTCACTAGTTCATTATTCACAGAATATACTTCATGTGCTTTGTTTTGGGTATTTGCAAGCGTAAGCTGGAGAACAATTTGTTTGACAAGACTACCAAATACATAACTAAATTTTTGCTGAAACCCAGGTTTAGGTTTTTAACTTTAAGTAGGAAACGGAACCATGTAAAAAATGCTTCTTCTCCGTGTACTTGCATTTTAATCTAATGGGACAAACAGCGCAATGCGTATGAGAACTGGAAATTGTAAATTTTTTTGCAGTTATCGTGATGTGAAATCAGAAAATGTGAAGGTTGTTTAATCGTTCTGTAGGAAACCAACAAGCAAGCCAACAATAAATAAACCTGATTGCAATTATACATCTGTCCAAAATAATTAATTCTGCACTAAATTGCAATGCCGGTAGTCCATGTGTAAGGTTCGTTGTTCTCATCTCACTTGAGTCTGGAATTGGCATTGTGCACTTCTTAAACATTGAGAACAAGATTTAACTACAGTATGCAGTAGGGCTCTATCAACATGCTCCACAACTAAAAACCCAAATGCCTCACTGGAAACAATGCCGTTTTATAGGTGAGGCCTGATGTCCCATTCTTTCCTTTGAAAGAGGAACTGAATGTGTAGTGTGGTTGTTTGTTGTTTTATTTAGGTTTATTTTTCAAACTGTGGGAAACATTATTGACTTCTTATTTTTACACGGTAATCTGTAAATCTATACCCTTGAAATCATGTTGGATATTTCCACAAGCATTTGGAGGAAGATTTTGAAAAAATGATGCATGTAAACTTACAGTAAAATGTACCGTAAGTCTACCAAAATTAGAATTGAAATCCCCAAAATTAGATACTTGGGAATATGCAATGGAAGTAAATTCCATTCACAAACTATAAATTTACAATGCTAAAATACGTTTTCTGTGGCTTTTGGTCGTTTTGGTTTGGTGGATGGAATGGAGTCTATAGAGATTTGAGGCCTGTGGAACGAACGCATGCCAAGTGATTTTGTTTGTCTAGAAATGTTGTATATGTAACATACTGTACTACATCTAGATTGAATCTGAGTTGCGTAACGCTTCTGTGTGCATTACATCGAGTTTTCGGCGTTACCCGGTTTTCTACTGGAATTTATTCAGAAAAGTGGGAAGTGTATTGAAAAAACTCCTTCTCTTTCTCACGAAGGTTGCGAACCACACATTCTTAATTTACTCGTCCTGAGTCCGTGGCTTCCCTAAAAGTGTGCTGTGCTGTGTCTCATCTCATCCCGTTTCTTCTTTCTTGTTTCTGTGCACAGGTTTTAAAATCAAAAATTCTACTATTTCAACTATATTCTAAGTGAATTGTTTCTTGTGGCATTCACATTTGTGAATTTAATTTACAGATAATTTGATTGTATCATCATGTCGGACGAAGAATACTCGTAAGTTAACAACTAATCTTCTTAATTGTACGTATTAATAAGTTGTGCATATTCATTGCATCATCATCATCATCGTCATAATGAGATAAGCTTCCCCAAAATCAGTTCATAGCTGGATTGCATAAACTTTACATAATCTACTATCTGCTATGCTTTATTTTTGAGAGTTGAGACTCTTAATCTCAAGTAACCCCAACCGTTCAATCGGAGCTTCCTGTGATCCATGCCATGTAGCATCTATAGTTGTACATACGACACGTATTCCGTATTCGATAATTTGCTGTGTGCTACCTGTTACTGATTCTGATTAGAATTCAAATGAATTTATAAAATTGTGACTATTTAGAAGAAAACATTTTTTAGCATTTTTGGGAACCGATTCAAGTTAAATTAACGTTTTTATTCTTGCAAGCATGAGGAGGAAACCTACTGTAACTTAATTAGACTTTATGGATAACCATAACTTGGCATAATGGAATGATACATTGAGATGTTGCATGGAAATAATGGTTAGAAAGCAAATGGGTAATATATAAGGTGGCAGATTTCGTCCATATTCAGAAATGATTCCAGTTAAGGCACGACGAGAGCGAGACAGACAAAGTTGGAAGTTGAAGGGTAAAGAATTAAGAGTTTGGAGACATTGAGGCTGTGGCAGGTCCAAAAATGGGTGTCGGACCGAATTTTCTGGGACGGTTTCTCTCACTGTCTTGCAAGACTTTAGAAGAAGCGTGTTGATATCACAATGTAATTTGAGTGTAGTTGGTGCATCTAAAATTAGAAGAGATGCCTCCTTGTTTCGTCTCATTCTTGATACATTTCCGCCCTGCACAAACGACAACAGTCAAACAGTACTGAGGAGACTGAGAACAATAGACTTCTTTTACCGAATAGTCCTTTTTCCATTTGGAGCCGGAGAGCCGGAGCAGCTGCTTTTAAGTAAATGGCAAGCTAACCCAAAATCCGAATTACTCTCCTCCTTCGCTTCCATTCATTGCAATGCATGGCACATATAGCAAAATATCTTCATTTCTTCATCTCATCAGAGTCACAGGCACACGAGTTATTCTGAGCACGCTAAAATAATGAGGCGTTCCATGCAATCAGGCGTTTGCATCAAAATGCCAACTGTGAGAGTGAGCGAGGAAAAAGGCAAACATTCTTGCTCAACCAAAATGCATCATCTGATATATTTATGTAATTAATCCTATGCACATTATTTTATAGGGACGACGAGCAGCAGTAAGTCACCACATCTTCCATTTCTTCAAAATATTAAATGTCGGGAATGGCATCCGACGCAATCCGATGACATACGAGATGCGACGCTACGTCCTTCTACGACTATGATGACAGGATGACACATTAGATCTTCTTCAGTGTCAAAACTTGTCATCAGTGCTGTAAACATCCTTCAATTTTACGACTTGTTAATATTTTTCGTATGTTTTGTTTTACAGGAAGTAAGTGATGCAAGGCTGGACCTTCGCTACCATTACTGTTAAATATATCTAAAACGCTGTATTTGACATAGCCATTAGGAGAAGAATGAACTCATTTCAAACATTTAGTGAAACCTTTCCATTACCACTCAAAATCATTATCATTTTTTAAACTTTATATTTGGTTGGGCTGCTGCGATGTAACGCCTCAAAACTTTCAAGGAAATGAAAGTAGACAAACAAGAAAGATTTGAGAAACGAAGAAATTTTGTTTTCTTTATTTTTTTATGCAATTCGTTTTTAAAGTTCAAATTTTCAGTTCGTTTTGTTTCTTTTGGTTTTGTTTGATTTTAGATCCTTCTCACAAAAGTACGTGAAAGAATCTTATGAATGTCTTCTTACCTTGTTTATGTTCACCATTGAACACACAAGCCATTTGGGTTGTCATTATGCCATCCATCAGAATTCACTACAATTATAAATTTTACAACTAATAGTTTGAATTTGTAATTGTAATTATCAAATTTTACTTTCCTACTGACATTAATTGTAATCACTTTATATTACACTGATCAATATTTGGATTTGTAAAACAATAACGGTTTCCATTTCAATATTATTCTGCGTGTTACGTGATTAATACTACTTAACAACGCTTCCATTGTGTCTAGCTTATCTTTCAATTTTTAAGTTCCTTTTTAAGTTTATACATCTTCTTCTACCTTTTTTAAAGACCTATAGTTCTATTTGAGGATGATAATTTATATGATTTTCATTTCAATACTTATTTTTCCGTCCAAATTTGAAGAGATGACAAGCCTGACTTTGTCAAGGTATTAGAAATACAGTATGTCACACATTTGTAAACTATGTAAGTAAAGTCATATTGAAGCAAAAATAATTGCCTGTTTCCAGAGGAAGGAAAAGAAGAGTTCGGAGTTGGATGAGGTCCTGGCCGGCTACATTGAAGAATGGAGGAAGGTGAAGAACAAGGAGGACGACGAGCTCAACATGCTCAAAGACCGTCAAGTCAAGCGACGGGTATGAAATTTCAAACCTGCGAAACATGACTTTCTTTGTAAATGATGTGTATACATTTGTACAACACACTGACAGAGTTTCTTTTATCGAATTAGGCTCTCCGAGAACAACAAGACAAACAACTTGCGGAGAGAAAATTAAAGGAAGAAGCACGTTTAAGGAAAGAGATTGAGGACAAGAAAAAGAAGGAAGCAGCCGATCGCCAAAAGTTGCTGGAAGAAGCTGAGAAGAGAAAGCAATTCATTTTGCAAGCTCAAAAGGTATTTTTGTGAATGTATAATTTGATTTTGAAGATCCCATGATAGTTGAATGATATGATAGTCAACAATGTCTTTAAATTTAAGGCCAGCTTTGCCCGACAAAAGGCCGAATTGGATGCTCTCCGAAAGCAGAAGGCAAAGGAAGCTGTCTTGGAAGCTCCTAAGGTTAATAGTTTTGAATTCCTGGATTTTAAAAATGTGCTCTGTTAAAAATTGTCAGAAAGGTTAACTTTTATTAAATTGATTGGCAGATTGATCCTCAAGAGGAAGCGCGTCTTGCCATGATGAAAACAAAAGAACAATTGGCTGAAGAAAAGATCGTCGCAATGTCAATTCGTGTTAAACCCCTCGCTGTTGACAACATGCCATCCCACAAGTTGAAGGACAAAGTAGGTGAACTGTGGGAACTCATTGTCAAGTTGGAGACCGAAAAGTACGATCTGGAAGAAAGGCAAAGACGTCAAGAATACGACGTGCGTGTCCCTTATCTATAAATTATACAATATCCATTGTGTGATTTTTTGTGTATGATACTTAAATGAATGGTTTTGAATTCTTTCTGGATTTGATAGTTGAAAGAGCTGAAGGAAAGACAAAAGATCCAATTGAAACACTTAGCTCTCAAAAAGGGTTTAGAACCAGAGTAAGTAATTTTCGTTAATTTTTATCAGTTTAATAATAGTAACACTAAAAACCCCCTATTTGTGTACTTCTGATTTTAAAGCTACTTAAATATAGCCAATAATTTTCAGTTGGATTTTTTTTAATGCAGTAGTTTTTATCCCTGCCAACTTGTTTGTATTATGTACGTTTCCTTCACTCTTTTCTGTGTGGATTTCACCCGTATACGACCTCATATCAAACTGCCCCTTAAAGATGATCGTTGAATGAGATCCTTTGTACTTGTAAGGCTGCATCCTCTGCTTTTTGGCTACATTATGTTATTGAATTTCATTTTAACATGCTGATGTGATATTCAAGAAATAATTTTTTTATTCTAGGGCTCTCCTTGGAAAATACCCAGTAAGTATTATATATACTACAGTAAATTAGCGCATTTATAATAAGTACACTTATAATTGAATGTCTATTCTGCTCTTTATAGCCAAAAATCCACATGGTCTCAAAACACGAGAGACGTGTGGACACTCGGTCATACGCAGAAAGGAAGAGTTTGTTCGAAGGAGTAATAACTTACATTTTTAAGAATTCTGTAATATGTACTAATTTAAAATCAAAATTTTAAAGTTTAAAACTGTGCTATAGGGTGTTGAGAAGATGACTAAGGACACCAATGAAAAGTTCTGGAAGGAGAAGATGGACGAGTTTACCGGACGACCAAAATGTATGAGCAAAATTCTGTTAATGTATATCTGTGTAAAATCTATAAATTAACTTTGATAACTGTATTAATTATTTGTAGCGCGCCTTCCTAAATGGTTCGGTGAACGACCAGGCAAGAAGAAGAATGATCCTCCAACCCCCGAAGAAGACCTTATAAAGGAGGTAATGTTTAGCTAGTTATAACGATGATTGTAATTTTATAATTACGACTTCTATTAAATATCAGTATATTTGTTTCCTCTGAATACAAAAATATGATTTTTTCAGTCTGCCGTTGCTGAACTGGATATTGAAGACCTCGCACCTCCACCAGTATACGACGAGCCTGAAGAAGCTGCGGCCGCCGAGGAAGAGGAAGAAGAAGAGGAAGAGGAGGAAGAGGAGGAGGAAGAAGAAGAAGAAGAGGAATAAAATTCTGAATATTATACAAAAAACATTTGACATCTTACAATTTAATCTGCAATGCTAAACTTATTCGTATATATGCTTTCTACCTTTCGTCATTTAGCGGACTTCAATAATCATTCTAAAACATTTTAATGTAAATGTAATGTCTTATTTACTTGATGGCAAGACTAAGACACGACAATTTCATTCGAGACCGTTCTTTTATTTACGAACCGTGTAATCAATTACATCCATTCAAATTCATTCAAAAATTTTGCTTTGGTTTCTATTCTGCATTCTAAATAATTCAATGAGTATGATGTATGCAAAAGCATTTGACAGTAAAATTTGGTGATTGCACTTGCGACAGAAGATTTTATTCTTTCTTTCATTATTGCAATTACATTTTTTAAATAGTTAATTATCATATTATTTATGTAAGACATTAACGACCAAAAGTCACAAACCGTGGCCTCATACTGAAGACACGAAGAAAGAGATCTTTTATTGTTATACTTCCAGTACCCGAACCCAGCGTAATTGACGGAAGCAGTGACAATATTCCTGACAAAGGATTCGAGTAATTTCCTGGAATAGCAATTCCAAGTTGACCTGTAATTGGGGACAACGGATTCAAAAGTTCTCCAACTATTCCTGCAGTCAGCGCATTTAGGACACCAAGGACGCCATTGAGGCCACCCAGCGAAGAAGTTAGAGTGTTCAATATGCCAATTACTGGAAGTAGTAGTGGAACCAATACTTGCAGAAGACCATTAACCACTGGTCCCTGTCAAGTTTTGAACAACGGCTTAATATTTTTAGTTAAAAGAATGATATACTTAATATTAATTTTCAGCTGTGACTTTCAAGTCTTTACCAATCCTGTGGAAGGAGGTGACGAAGTTGTCTGTGCTGACACCGAATGGTCGACGTTTGCACATATCAGAACGAGCAATGAATATAAAAAAAGGAATGAAAAACGATGAGACATCATGTCTGTTTGATTTGAGGGAAGGAAATCGACTGATTTAGGAAACCGTTTGCAATTCAAGTAGTCCCACTTTAGGTTTTTATTCACATGAAAATGCAAAAACGTCCATGCGTTGACATTAAACCACTAATTTGATTCATACGCACGTTTTCAATTTCGAGGTTCCAAGTTCACGTTTCAACTTGACAATTTCTTTACAAATTCCAATTCGTAACCACTTAAAATATTCGTATCAATAACATTCAAGTTTATTTTTATTTGAAGATAAAGCTGAATCTCAATGAAGACTTTTAGAGATACGTTGAAGGTTGCCAGTTTGACAACTATTGAAGATATCCTTAACATTTCATAAAAGAGGAAATCTATGAATTGAAGGTCTACGACGAAAATTTACAGCACAGTAGATTCTAAATTGTAATGTGCATATATGTTATGCTCATCAAATTTTTGATTTGAAATGACAAGTTTAGCATGGCTTCCTTCCGATGAAATTTGACTTTCTCATAAATTAATTCCAATTGCATTTTTTTAGCAGAGGACTTGATTCTCAGATCATATAAATTGCCGAAATTGTTTAACCCTAGTTCAGTACTGCAACACCTCCTGTTGACTTCAAAAGTCGGCAATCAGCAACAATATAGTCAGAAGAGTTCGTATATTGTACGATCATTTGAACAACAATGATTGGAAACGTGGGAGTCTTCATTGCGATTATTGCTTTGTCTTCCAACGTTCACGTATCCGCTGCTCCTTCTCCGGATCCAGGACTTGTAATTCAATATTCTAATAATTGAACCTTGTTTCATTTATCTTGGCATAACTTTTGCTAATCTTGATATACTCTTAACACATCTCTATACTTATTTTCATGACCAGGGACTTCTACTCGACGGACTTTCTCAAGCGCTTAGCCCTGTGTTGTCACCAGTAGTTTCCATTCTGAATATCCTGACTGCTGACTTAGGAGGCGTTAACGGGACACTGGGAACGCTAAATGCTCTTACGAACGGAATCCTTGCTGACCTGCTCGCTCCATTGTCTCCATTGACATCTCCATTGGGTCTTGGTGTCCCCCCAAATAATGTCACGAATTCCCTAGCAGGAATCCTCTCTCTGCTCCCAGCATTGACCTTAGGCACTGGAAGCGGAAACATGTCAGGAAACTCGACCAGCAGATACTTTTTCTCAGGTAATCCTCTGGACCCAATGGGTCTTTTTCCACCACCAAGTATGGGACCTTTAGCCAACTTGCCGATCATTGGTCCATTGATTCTAGGACCACTCGGCACAATCTTGAATAGTAAGAACATGTTATGATAATGTTTAGGTTTACAAAATGATTGATTGGTATCCACATTATTTCTTGTGCGTTTCAGCTCTCCTTCCCGGATTTCTCGGATAAACTTGTACTCCACAAAAATGAGAATCCATTGGAATTTTTACAATTTGTGAATTCTAAATCGTATATTTTGAAAGTTTCATTTTGTATTACTTTGTGTGATGCAATTCTGATACTATAAATTAAACGCTATTGGTTTTCATACTTGTCATTTAAACGATGGTTTTGAAACAATTTTATTTAAACTGCACTCGCATTCTTATGTACTTAGAGCATGTAGACACGTGTTGACAGATGCACATTTCCAATTCAATTTGTAAGCATATCGGATTAAAAACAATAATTATTACTGCTACAAGTGTTCCAAGGATCGCTGCAAGTAGGACTAAGTACGTTTTTTTTAAACTTTCCAATATAATTCCCTGGAGTACTATCATATTCACCCACAACAACATAGGAACCATCAGAGTACTGAGAAATGCCCACACCACACAAAGTTGTCCCAGCCCACACGAGTTGAGTAAAGTGCCCGTACTCTAAAACATAAAGTCGATGTTAATAATTATGTAATGGCACAAATTATACTATTTTATATTCTTTTATTGGGTTTACAAACTCATATGAGTATAATAAGTATATTTTGAATGGTACTAACTGCTTATGTCAGAACTACTGGGCTCAACATTGTAATTGTACCCTTTACTTTCACTGTACCAAGCAGAGACTGATTCACTACCCGAGTTCACGTAAGATTGTGGCGCATAGAACAAGTTTTCCCCATGGTTCATATCACTGTGCTGAAAAGCATTATTGCTTGTCAATTTATTTGCCCAGTCTTGAGCGTCTGAATCCAACTAAAATTATGTTTTTGGAGTGATTTAAAATGTGACCCTTCAGTTGATAAATTTATAATTTTTATATGTCTAAATCAAAATGGAATTTTAATTAACTTGACTGTCTCGTGTCAGCGAATTCACTTGATGACAGCTTCGCAAGCAGTTCGTGCAGGTTATTATGTTCTGCTTCATGGTGCTTATGGATGCTGCTTTGCTCTATTTTACAATCATGAACGCTTCATTTTTATAAACTCAAAATTTATAGTACTTATAATGCAAATGAATCAAAATCCACATACCGTCGAAATGAATGTGTAGTTTCTAAGAATCAAAACGACTGCTGGTTCAGCCGGGCAAACTGTAAATGAACCAAATTGATTGTCTTATTTATTATTTATTACAAAATACGATGAACATGCAAGAAATCAGATAAGAGTACCTATAGCAAATATGAAGAGTAGAATTTGCAAGTTCAACGGCATTGTAACCTCAATGCAATGGTTTAATAAATGTTTAAATGCTGAAAGAAGGATTTATAATTACAAAAAACCTTAACGAATTGGTATCGTGTCCTAATTCCAACCTCAACAAGTTGATTGTATAATCTTGGTGTCATTTTTGTAAGAAGTAAAACAGAATTACTCACCATTATCTTTAACTGCTTATCGTAATATAAATCTAAATATAAATTTTGTGATAAAGGATCACAAGTAAGACAGACAAGTTACAATGCGTCCTTTCGCAAGAGTATATTTTCGTATGGAAATCCTCGGATACGAGTTCCAGTACGATTCGAATTTATGCTGCAATATTGTTGACTTTTCTATAACTTCTCATCTAAATTTGTTCTGTGAGTCTATATGAGTATCTGAATCACGATCATCTTATGAAAATGAATATATACACTTAAAGAGTAAAGTCCGAAGTACAATTTCTTGACGTTGCATCTTTATTAGTCCTCATCACCAAAAATAACAAAAATAGGGCTTCATGAATTAAAAAAAATTAAAACGTCAATGACCAGACTGTCATGTCATGGCATGGCATGGCATTAAAACTTTAGCCCAGATTGAGTGGTGCCAATGCTACGAATAAAAATGAAAGTGACAGGAATTTATAAGTTACATGGTTATAAATTGACGGAAACCGAATTGTCAGCAATATATTATTCACCACTCAAGAAAGTTGAAAGGGGATTCGGTCCAGATCCACCGCTTGCTAAGAGTTGAGACAGAATAGGCAACAAACTTGCAAGAGGAGCAGTATTTACAGCACTGGGGAAAAACACGTTTCTGCTTGACATATTATTGTTCATTGACGACGATGACATGTTGTTGTTGGAAGGTGTGCCAATATTAATTGCTGGCAGTAGATTCAACAAGCCAGATAAGGAGTTGGACAAATTGCTTGCCGGAACACCAAGGCCCAAAGGCGTTGTCAATGGTGAAAGAGGAGCTAAGAGGACTCCGAGAAGTCCGTTCGTCAACGAGTTCAAAGTTCCGAGAGTTCCGCTGACACCGCCGAGTGGACTAGTCAGAATATTGAGGACTTGGACTACAGGATGTAGAACCGGGTTGAGTGCCATGCTTAAGCCATCAAGAAGTCCACCCTAAATTTGATCAAAGTATTCCAGTGTTATCAATATCATGCGAGGCATTATCAATCAAACTCAAGCCATTAAATTATGATTAAACGTTTACAAATTACAAGTTGGGGATCCGGTGACGGTGCTCCAATTGCTGATCCAATTACACAAACAACCACCAAAGTTGCAGCGAATGAGCGCATCTTTAAACTTTTAACAATAAAAATATCATACATTAAAACAAGTTTCAAACAAAATATTTAATCTTTTAAATACAATTTACTAAATTTACTTTTGTACCTGTCTGTGTGGGATTGCAACGTGTAATGAACAACGGAAACTTCAGGAATAAATGTGACTTGATTTCAAAAAATGAACTCAATTTATACCATGTTTGTAAACAAATTTCATTGATATGATGACATTGCAGTCTGAAGCCATAAATGCTTCGGCATGTCTCAATAAATTCATAAGCAGCCATGTCATTGTATTATATTATGACTTATGAGCAAATACTGACTAAGTTAACCTTCGTTACAAGTTGACTTGAATGTTACATTTTTATCGATGTTTGACACAGGACTTTACGATTGCTTATTTCCGACATTACACATTTGTAGTCGGAATAAATGAGGAAAGCAGTAAATAATACTAAATCAATGGAAAAGTTTACTGGGTTGCTTTAAGGTTTTTGTAAGTAAGAAACCATTGTTCTATCCCCTAATGCAATGAGCTCTCCTGACCTAACCAATGAAAATTCGCGTTGTTGCTTTAGGTAGAGGCCAGAACACTTATTCTGTGACAATAACGGCCATGATCATGATATCTATGAATAATAAGGTTTCATTCCTTTATGACTTGACTAGGTTCGAAGAGTTCGAACTTCGAAACGGCATTATTTAATAAAATTCTGTAAATACCATATAGACTATTCAACGTTGAAGGTGAAACCTGTAGGAAACGGAAGAGAGTCGAGTCGAGTTTGTGACAACCAACCTGACAACACTTCCGAAAATTTCATGAACAAGTTGTTTTGCGTTGTTGTCTGCTAAGTTTGCATACAATAACATGAATGATTATAAAAGCGCCCGTTTCACGTATTTCGTTCCCTTAAATCCGGCAATTGACACGAGGCAACAAAAACTAAAGAAATAATTTTTCATTTGGTAGTCAACGCCAATTAAACATTTTTAAAAATTATGAATTCTGTATTCATTACACTAGTTCTCTGTTTCTCTGGGTATGTCTGCTGTACTGCCATTAACGCCACATCTCCTGGACAAGTAAGTTTAGCAATAAGAATAAAAGGTTGTCGTTAAAAAAAAGTTTCATGAGTTTGGCACATGGCACATCCTGTTGACTCAAAACAACGATCATTCTACTGTTTGTAATACAGACAAGGGACCTGATTGAAGACACTTTGAACCCGGTGTCACCATTGTTGCAACCCGTCATCGGTCTCCTAAACCTTCTCACGTACCCATTCGGGGGTTTGAACGGTGTTGTATACGGATTGAATTATCTCACTGGAGGAGCTGTCAGCGACCTTTTATCACCATATGCACAAGTTCTATACCCATTAGGAATTCAACTGAGACCTTTCTACGGTGGCCTCACTAGTCGAGATGGAAAAGTAACAAGAGACGGCGGTGGACTTGTCGGATCCCTGGTTTCAATTTTGTCGGGGCTTTTGGGTGGAGTCGTCGGTGGACTCGGTGGCGGACTTCTCGGAGGCATTGGCGGCGGCGGAAACGTCGGCAATTTGTTCGGTCTCGGCAATCTACTCAATGGTAAAATCTAATCGATAATTTGCTAATCGATGCACACTTTAAAAACGTCGTTGTTTTACAAGTTGACTTAATTTTTCTATAGGTTTGACTGGCTAAATGTAACACACATATATCATCTTAAACTATTGACAATAGCAATTGAAAATGCTCGAATTGTGTTAGAAATTTTAGCAAATAAACTACAAAATACTCGTGACAAAAATAAATAAAACGTAGCTTCAACATTTTAAATGAAACTTCTTATGATTATACAAGTAGACCACCCCCCGGTTCTCGTCCTTTCGCTAAAACTCGTCCTTTTGCTAAAACTCGTCCTTTCGCTAAAACTCGTCCTTTCGATAAAACTCGTCCTTTCGATAAAACTCGTCCTGTCGCTAAAGCTCTTTAAAGTAAACCGATTACTATTATTAAATAAATTGCATTACCAACTGAAGTCCGAACAGGAAAATATTTAATTTTATTTAACAACTTTGAATTACCGCATTAAATAAAATTAAATTTCAAGCAGACCGATTTGAAACAGACCACATTAAATAAAATTCAATTTCAAGCAAACCGACTTAAACAGACCGCATTAAATAAATTTAAATTTCAAGCAGACCGACTTAAACAGACCGCATTAAATAAAATTATTTTCAAGCAGACCGATTTAAAACGGACCGCATTAAATAAAATTAAATTTCAAGCAGACCGGTTTAAACAGACCGCATTAAATAAAGAATAAATAAGAAAGAAGTTGTGTGTTGTAACAGCTGTAACGTTTAATATTATTAAACTTTGCAGTGGTAATGATATTAACAGTTCATTCTCCAATTGGCTGCTCGCTGGAGTCAGAGTCAGAAGCATTTCCTGGGAATCCAGAGGATTTATTCCTTTTGTTATAACTTTTGTTGGTATTGTCGTCCAACTCCTATTAATTAAATTAAATTTAATGAAATAATAGTTGAATGTGAATGAATGTGTAAAGGTATTTGGTATACATACACGCTTGCCGGTAGCACGTTCAACGGTAGGTGTATATAAAACTTGAGTACTTTGGTCATCAAATTGACTGTCGTCAATACTTGCAAGTTCTTCGTCCGATTGAGATTGAAGTACATACTCTGATTCTCCAGGAATAATATGAGAGTCCGTAGTAGACACGGGCGAAGCATTGTTAGTCAAGAGAGAGAGGGATTTCATATATGCGTCAAAAGGATATTCCAAAACAGCGGAATTCGCAAGGCCACAAAATTGACAGAACTTATGAGATGCTATATAAACGAAGTTGAATGTTATTAAATATGAAAGTAATATGTATAGTGTTGAATGGGATAAAGGACGTTAACAGTACCGGACATAAAATTGTCACACTGCATGCAGCGCATCGCTCTCCACATTGGGAATGTGTGTGGGGGTGCATGTGTTCGTGGAAAAACGCAACCATTTCGACAGGTTTCTCTTTTTTCGATTGCGCAGAATGGAATCACAATACCACATCCAACACAATATCTGTTCAATGCAGCTAGGTACACTAAGCTGACGATTGTCGACCTTTCTGACTTTTCGGGAAGCTATAAAACACAATAATTATTGTTATAGGAGCACGAACAAAGTTTATGTAATTTAATAAAATTTAATAATAGTTAAATTCGTTAGGGTTGTTTAACCCTTCAGCAGGCGCGTGAAAAAAACTTACGTTAGTGGGCGCATGGGGTCCGTGCGGACCCCAGTTAAGTATTCATCAATTCTAATTAGTTGCTTCACAAAATTTTGACATTAATCATTCTAGTAATGTTCATTAGGGTCTTTCACATTGTTTAAGTGCAATTCGGAATTTTTATTTTTTAAGTTTAATAATAATTTTAATTTTCTGTTTGCACACTTCTAACATATGATCTATACCATAAGGTATACAATTTTTCAAAAAACAAGATTCGAAGTGCGTAACTTGCGTAGAAAACATGCTATATTAACTCAAAAGTAAATATAATCATAGGGCAATGTTCAAAAAATTGAAATTAATTTTTAAATCATTAATTGCAGTGCTTTGCATTATGGGAAATCTTGGTTTGCAAACTTTGAAAATTGTTTACTCGGTCACACCAAAACCTAAAAATTCCAAAATAGTTGCAAATGATACTACATTAGTTAGTTGAGGAATATCTAAAATACCAGTTTCTAATAATTTACTGTTTTACCGCAAATTAAATAATTTACACAGCCTGGGGTCCGCACGGACCCCACGCGCCTGCA
>JABASF010001898.1:0-18320 GCA_019776145.1 Harlomillsia oculata
TTTTGGAGACTCGACAATATAAGGAGTGTTTCAAGCATTCGAACTTTCGAACATTCAAAGTAATGAAAATTGTCAAAATGTTAAAATGCCAAAACTGTAAGTGTAACAGCTATAAATAATAATAACTACATTTAATTAGTATTTTCATCATTAACTCAACTGTACGCTTTATATTTATACTAGTAAATACAACATACAAAAGCGCGAGCTGAAATACATAAAGTCAAGAAATGTGTCATTTTGATTTATGAAAATGACATTAAAGGCTGCTGAATTCTTCTAGTATTGCGTGAAATAATTCAGATTCCGATCTGCTGTCACTGCAATATAAAATCGTGGAATTATCGTAACATCGTAAGCAGTTTAACCAGTCAGTGGCACGATGAGACTGCTAACGTTAACAAATCGTAAACTAAACCGGGTTTTGTCATTGTCTAAAATGTAGGTATCTGATTACAATGAGTTTTAATTTTAATACCTGTCAGTGTAAGATTCGACACTAGTAGGATATCCGGAATCTGAAGAATGGGGCATGAGACTATGTGAAAAAGATGGGGATTGTATATGCATTTGTTGAATAACAGTAACAGGAGAAGGGGTCCGTGTTCGGGAAGTGGTCGTAACAAACTCATCTTCTACCCTGCATTTAAATGATTGATTTCAAATATTAAACAATTATTCATGATTCAGGTTTACAACACTGGCACTAATTTATATTACTGACCCAGGGATACTTTCCACCAGAAAACGAGGCAAATACCCTTCCTGGATTGTTGGTCGTTGTTCGGTTGTGGGACTTTCTGCAAGCATGAACTAAAAATTTTGTATTTTGTTAAATGATCGCATCTGTATTATCAAGAAATCCTACCTGCAGGTTTAGTAAATGCAACATCCTTTAAAGTATTCGGATAAACATATTTGAGGACCGGATTATCATTGATTCGGTCATGTAAGCTTTTCTTTTCCAGGTCACTCGGCACGTATGGTGATACACTGTACACTTGGCCAGTAGCTATAAAAGCATGCTAGTTGTAACTTTCTTTACTTTCACCATACAAAATTCTACAATACAGTGAAATATGAAGTGCCTTACAATTAACCCATGCAAAGGTAATTCCACCGAGTTTAGAGTCGGAGAAGCGAAGAAGAAAAGTACCCCTTTGACAATCCTTCAGTTTGGCTTCTGTCGATTCTTTACTAATAAACCCATCAATATATCCCAATTTCCAAGGCACAGCGCATCTCGTCAATATCAAATCAATTATGTGGTACACCCATTCCCAAAAGGTAAACCCTTTCGTTTCTTTATTTCCTTTCGTATCGGAAGCTGTTGCTGTTCCAGCAAGTTCATCTTTGTAAAACATGGTCCAAGTGACGAGGCTATTGTCATCACTTGGAGCGTTTCTATTGAAATTGAGATCGAGAATTTAGACGTTAGTAAAATTTCCAATTCAACAGTACCTTTAATTCAAAAGCAATTAAAACTAACCTAAACAACTTCTGTCGTAAGAAATCAAGGTTTTCTTCATTTAGTTGTCTTCCAGTTAAAGATAGGATTTTAGCATTAAGGGCAATTTTCAAAGAAGACCAAGCGACTGTATCAGTAACTTGAAACGGTTTCCGTCTCATTTCTGCGAAAGCATTGTCCCAAAATATGACCGCTCGAGCTTTCACCACTTGAACTTTGTGGACAATTACAACAACCGGAAGAGAAATAGTCCATAACTTTAAAACATAATAAAAAAATTACAGTGATTCAAAGAATACCTTTCGTCTTGCATTTTTAAATTGATACTTACAGGGATTACAAACTCTCCAATTCGAAAGCAAGTACTAAAATGAAAACAAGCTTTGTCTTCAAGAACTGATTCTTTAGTAGCCCTGCTGGCTTTCCTGACAACTGTCTCGGGCATTCGGACCGCGCTGAAACTTGCAGACAATTTCCCGTCATTATTGTCATATTGTAAAAATTCAGCGTGAGGAATAGACAACGGGGCCAATGGAATGACATTCATTGTATCTTGAGAATGAGTTAGCATATACGCTTGTGATTCCCCAATAAGCGTAAGTTTCACTTCCGACCGGAAATCCTTGTTAAGTGTTGATCCTACTAAAAGTGTCACAGTCATTTTTGATGTTACCTTTGCCTTTGTATGCAACACTTGCTCAGGTTGACTTTCAACTATGAATGCAGACTGGACCAAGTTTCGCAATAGAGAAACTACGTTCTGCTTGAATGAATTGAGTTTTTGTACATCAAATGCAATCATTGGTCCAAGAAGGTGTTGTCTCAACATCTCGATTTCCCGAAATTGGTACCAGAGACAAGTCCATAGGATCTTGGCCAAAAGTTCACACCAGCATTGAATAATCGCCAAGTCACGAGTTCTGCAATATCCACTTTGAAGCAATCGTTGTTCTTCTTTCCACATTAGGAGTTCTTGAAGCACAAATGTCTCAAGTCCCTCCACGGAATTCAAAATTGTTTCGATTTGTTGCTCCAATTTGTTGTTTAATTGTTGCAGATCAGTTTTCTATCAAACCGAAACAAAATTACCTTGAGTGAGATTCCAATGGTATAAAGTGTATCTCTAATTTCATAAAATATCTATTACGTATTGTAAGATGTTATTTTCCACGACGGTTTTTTCACTCCATAGTTCATTCATGTACTGATAGTTCATTGATTGCGATTGTTGGTCTACGAAATCTTATCAATTAGATTTAGTTTATTATTTATAATACATATAGCGTGCTTACAAAATTCGTAAAGTTTAATCAAACCAAAAAATTGACATTCAGTCTTACTTTGTATTTGTTCTCGTCTTTTCTGTATTTGAATCAAAACGTTTGCCGTTGATCTCATTTCGTCCAGCATTTTACGCATATCATGACATTTTGTCTCCAGCTCTTCAAGTTGCTTCCGTAAATTCTGATTACCATTGTTGGAATCTCTCGAATCTTGTACGTTTCCAGTACTTGGAGAACTAACTTGTTTTAATTCAACCTTTACTATTTCCTCTCTTTCACGTTTCAAGCACATGCATATTTGATTGACTAAACTCTGTGGGTCGTGTACATACATTTCCTAAAGAGCAAAACAGGAGTTTGACAATTATTATATGACAATAATTATAATTTTATAGATTTGTTAAGTCACCTTCATATCACAATATGATTTCTTCAGTTTACGTTTAAAATAACGAATAGAGTCGTCAGTGTCCTGAAGACACTGAATTGCGTGATCGAGTCGATCCAGAAAATAAGAGAAGAATGATAAACAATCATGTACACAGGAAAATGTCTCGTTTCCAGGCAGTTGACCGTCCTGCTGTCTGTAACCAAAGAGCGAACAGTCATTAAAATTATGATTAATTTTTAGAATCGAAATAGAATGTTAGATCGTGTTACATGAAGAAACAGTCCTCGATCCATTGAGCCAAACTCATGCGAACTTGGATTGAAAATTGTGGTCCGTAAAAATTCTCAACTTCATCCTCTAAATTCAATTGAACGATCTTGTTCCACTGTGCCATTTTGTTCTTCAGGGAGCGTCCCCAAACTCATCTACTGTGATCACTGATCACAAATCAGAGTCACAGTTAGAGCAAACGTGTTATAGTGTGTATATTAGCACAACAATATTTCATGTACCATTACTTCACCTCAACACGAAAGAATGTCTCAAGTTTGATATTCTGACTTTAAAATGTTTGCTTCCGTTTTCCTTTAAGATTGTGGTCGAATTTCTTGAAGCCTTGACCGCATATATGTCTAGTGTAGCACTTTAGTTCATAAAGTTCACGTACTGCGAAAACAATGACCAAGAATATTAAATCACGATTTCACAATTGGTTTATATTTATATGCTATTCAAACCGAAGTTTCGTTTTCTTAAAAAAACAGTAATTTGCGTAAGTTGTCACTTTATGAATGAAAGCAAACTTTGCATAACTGTACTATTTCATTGTCATTTGTAGTTTGCTTTGATGTGCTTTGACTTGATAGTTCATTCACTTATTAGTACCGTACTTCATACACATTTTCCTGATAAGATTTAACGGGACAGCATTAGCATTCATGCTTAATTCAGCCTTGAACGATCAGTAAAAGTGTCATTTTCAAATCACTAATCAGTTCTGCAATACATTACGGATTGATTGTATCCTGTTCACGTGTGTGCGGACGTTCTGTAATTGCATCGTTAAGTGCAACTTCCAACAACACTTCATTATAAATTATGACAGGGATATCAGCTAAAAGACTTGTTTATAGTACCTATGTGATGTCAAGTCGAAATTCAGACATTCTTTGCCCAACTCCTCCTCAATGAAACCTTCCATGAAGCCATTACTCATCATTGTTCTTTCATTCACTTTACTATCAGTTTCTTCATCCTGTTTACAAACATTAATTATTACCTATTAACAGATCTGAATGCAAACGATTTTCCTGGTATTGGTTCTTAACGGTTCTTAACAAAAGCCAAAAAAGCTTGACGTTTTGCGATTCGTAGAATGAAAACAAGTTATATTATTCATTTTTTGTCGTGGCATTACTAATTACTGATCAATAATCGGTAAAAGTGAATGTTCGTAGAACTCTCATCACTCTCGGATTACCGCATAATTGGGCTGCAGTTCTGGATTACAAATGCGGTCTTTTATTCGTTAATATACTCAGTAATCAGTAAAAACGTGCGTATACTTTATACTTATCTGCGTCCTGTGGAGAGGTAAGTGTGAGTCGCTTAAAACCGAACATACTCAATACTCAACAAACGATACAAACAGATTGCGGTTGTGGTACAAGCACTTTGACGCATTTGCTCATGGAGTGAGATGAAAATTCATGAACTCCATCGATTCCATGGGCTTTCTCGACATAGAATGCATACATGCATAATTATTATTATTGTATTATTTTATCATCTTCCTCTATTTGGTTCAAGCTGTAGCTGAGCCGATGGCCAACTGCATTACCACCACCACATCGTCTAGAAAGAGTGCTAGCTTTGCCTATCGACTATCGTTCATTTAATAATTAATTAATCAATTATCGCGTGTAAAAGTGTACAATGGAATATGGAATGCTGGAGACGAAGAACGGAATAAAATGATATGAAACTTTAACGAAAAGCCGATGACTTGGGCTTGGCTTGGGCGACGGTTGTTTGTAAATTGTAATTCAATAAGATTTCAACACGTGCATTTTCATCAATTTTCAACAAGGTGTTTCATTTTGTTGTATTAATTTTGCAGTGTGAATTCTTTGCATTATTGTTTACGTAATAGGCTTAGTAGAGCTTGGAGCAACTTTATTCATAACTGTGCCTATATATAACATACCCTTAATATGCATTTACAATTTTTGAACTTCAGAGACACACTTTTAGTCATTATGTGATATAAGAATTTGTGTCGTAGCTATGTTTGGTACTTGAGCTACGTACTGATCAAGATTACCAACACCTCTCTTCCCAAACGAAGACGTGTGAACTTTAAACGGTAGTCTATCAAAAGGGTAACCCATCGGTTTGCTGTCAGGATATTTAGAGTCGGGAACACCACACATTATGTAAGCTGAACGGCATTCTTGGTCAGCATTTGAAAAGGATGGATCATCAAGGTCTTCTGTACCGTTTGTTAGCATAGCGAATAGGTCAAATGTCATGCCACTTTTTGTACCTTTTGGGAGAAGTAAATGTTGCGGCCATCCACAGCCACAATTTGGTGTAGTTTTGTTGTAATCCGTTTCAAGTTCTTGGTACGTCTGTTCCCAAGATTGAGTTAAGCTAGAGTCTAATGAACTTCGAGTTATGACATTTCTTCCATGTTTCACTGCAACAGCGAATGAGTCGGTTACTGGGCATACTCGTTGAAAGAAAAGTTAAGTAAAATTGAATGCATTATTAATTTATAATAGTACAATTAACAGTGAAAGCGTCCAATGAAAAGAAGAGGAGTCGCTGTTCTTGATATGAAAATCGCACACCCCATGATTTGTATCTCGGAGCCATGAAAAGACGAACTGTTGCAAGTGCAAAATTCGCTTCGGAGTGATTGGAGGCATACAACTGAAAAATGATCAAGGCTTTCAATTTGAGGCATATGGAAATATGTTTAAACGTTTTTAAAGTACCGAAAAGAAAGACTTCTATTCATATACCACAGTCAGGCGATACTGAAATTCTTCATTGTTTAGATGCTTAACGCATAGATTTACAGGACCATCCGACTGAGTTCTGTTAAAATCCAATCCTCTGGACAAATCAAATTTCTTTTGTGACCAAAATGTCCTCAGTTTATTTACAAATTCGTGACCTCCAGATGAGCGTACAGTCTTCATATCCAAAATGGTAACTCCTTTCCACACTAATGGAAACTCACCCTTTCAATCATGAATATTTTTAAAAATCATTCAACTGCTTTGTGAAAGCAATGTCACTAGCATTCTAAAGAACGTGTTTTTTTCATTACCGTGTTCAACTCATAAGAAGTTAAGGTTTGCTTATGCTCATCATAAATGTCATCAAAGAAAGAATGCCATCGATAAAATAACAAATCAAATTTCTTTTGTGACCAAAATGTCCTCAGTTTATTTACAAATTCGTGACCTCCAGATGAGCGTACAGTCTTCATATCCAAAATGGTAACTCCATTCCACACTAATGGAAACTCGCCCTTTCAATCATGAATATTTTTAAAAATCATTCAACTGTTTTGAGAAAGCAATGTCACTAGTATTCTAAAGAATGTGATTTTCTCATTACCGTGTTCAACTCATAAGAAGTTAAGGTTTGCTTATGCTCATCATAAATGTCATCAAAGAAAGAATGCCATCGATAAAATATAATATCACGAAATGCAGTGGCAGTGTCCGTCATGACTCCAGGAGGAAGCTGGTGAAAGTAGCATAATAGTTAATATAATGTATATTTAAAAGTTTTGGATAAACGTTCGGGGTATATAAACTGTTTTTAGCAGTTTTAGTTTTCTTGAGATAATGACCTTTCGTTTGTGATCCGGGTCGCGGGATAGACCAATGGCAACATGACCAAGATTATGCAGATTTCCATAATATTTTGGATTCCTCGATGAGTTTGATGATTCCAATAGAGCTGAAAGTATATCGATACCTTCAAAGGTTACAAGGGAATGCTTTTGTCCATCCTTTTCCTAGAATAAAATCATAAAACGTTGTGACCTTAATTGGCTCAATCTCAACTTCTCAACAATTCATCACGTATAGTCTTCTTATAATATGATCTATATTATGCATCGTATGTATATCATATCATAGGTTTATGTTTACTAAACAAAATAGAAAGGTTGCGAAATCATGACTCATGACATGACTCACTGAGATGTAAGCTCCTTCACTAATTGCTTCGATTATTCTGTCTCTGCTTCTGGTCAAGTTGGAGACTGAAATGTTCCCGTAAGTGGGACTGGAAATGTCCTTTTGAATTTATTAAATGAAAAGCTTAATTTATTGAACTTGATTTAACTGATGATGATGAGTAAAGGAAAACGGTTCAAACTTTAAATGTAAATCACTTTCGTATTTAAAATATTACATAATTACACTTAATGGTGTCAAAGATGGTCGATCTGTCCAAGTCATCTTAGAATTTGTGTCGTTCAGATGTGCATAATATCCCTCGTACAAGAGCATTCCCGAGTACAATGACAGAGAAACTGCAGGTTGAAGACCGTTGCTGAGTCGTTCAGCGTTGTATCTGAAAATTAAATGACGGGTTTTTGATAGTGATTTTATTTTTATAGTTATACTAATACACAAAACCATAAGAATTCCCGCTTTTGACCTTGCCATCAATTGATGATGAAAATAATAAAACAATTCGCCTCGTCGTCTGTCACTCTGTGTCTCTTTGTCACTTGGGTAAAATGCATGCCATAACCAATGGTTAGCATTCGCCATGACGTCTTCACGGTAATACCACAGGCGGTTTTCGGCACCGTTGTTTCGACCAGTGCTGCCGTCCCATTGAACACATTCCTATAGAATAAGTAAATTGCAAATCCTGTTTAACCAATGAAAATGATAATAATTAGACATGATGATGATCAAAGATCAAACCACCGCGTTCATTCTTAGACAAAATCATTCATTCTTAGATTCTTACCCTCTTTGAAACGGGGAGGGCGATCTGTGCTAAAACAGCATCCAGTGCATTTGAGCTAATGAATGCATCAGGCATAATTTCAATTGGCGAAGGTTGTTTGAGAATTCGCAATTGGGCGTTAGACATCATAACCCGAGACAGTGCACGATACCACAACTTGGGGTTCATATCTGCATGGTCGCGGAGCAAGGAAGCCATTCGTAAAATATTCTTAGGTGTTTTCTGACCTTAGGTGAAACATAATATTAGTTTGATGTAGTTTGATAATGTTTCGTAAATTACAGCTTTTAGAGCTACGAAAACGAAAATTAAAACGATTTAAGAGTCCATAAGGAGAAAGCAACTTACTCGACAAAATATCTTCAACCGCTCTAATCGCTTGCATATGCAAAGGATTCATGTCAGCAAAAAATTCACTACGCCCACACAATGAAGTGACAATGGATAAATCCGGAACTTCAGTATTTTTATTACCGTCACTTTCACTGTTGATTGTGTCTCCACCTCTATTGAAAAGATTTGCAACCTGCCTTTGTAATAATGACTCGTCATGATTGTCAGTAATAAAACCGTGACAATGAAAGCCCAGTGCAGACAAAAGCGCACAAGTTGCAATGCAAAGTTTCATTTTTCAAATCGACCACTGCTAATTAAGGTAGATGTATTGTTTAGGAGTCTGTCACTGCATTTAAATTAAATGCATAGATGAGCTTAAAACACTCCGTCTCATAGAACGATAGCTTTAATTATGTGGCAGTTAGATGTGTATATACAGGTAAATCCTTTTACTGTGACTTGTGAGGTTGTGACTTTGTGACACACGACGTCCTTTTTAGTTCTTCGAAACACGACGACTGCGAAAGGTTTGAGATTTGGGAAGGATAGGCGGATGCCATCGCCATAGCCAATACATCGGAAAGTCGTATGAATGAAAATTTTTACATGAATGACTCTTTATTGTACTATAATAATATATGACATTATTATTTTGAATACACAAATAGCCGTCCAAAAGGTAAGGTGGTTCAGTCCCAGCGTGATCACCGCACCGTTATACAAACTACTTTAATCACATCGAGTGTCATGAGATTGCATCTCAAGCCTCAACTCAAGAACGCCATAATTAAATATGTGCGAAAATGTTTTTATTATGGTACATCATGAAAACAAAGAGACATCGTTGAATGTGAAAACAAACATTAGCGAAGTTGACAAGCGCGTATCATGATTAGTTGGGATAGGATGAAGAGTGGAGCCAAGACTTCCGAGAACTCAATGTAAGTAGGATGATTGAGTCGAATACACAAGAATAGTTCAAACAAGAAGATCAGCAGGAGTTGAATGAGACTCCACAAAGTTCGTAACGTTGCCAGTCGAGCATTCTTCTTCAAATACATACGAAGAAAGACTGTTGTAATAAAGTACGCGTTGAGAGCATTCCCCACAAACAACGGAGCAAACACAGTCCACCATGAAATGTCCACTGAAAAGTCCATCTTAACGGATAGCAGGATTGTGAAGATTGTCACGGAACTAATCCAAATGCTAATCTCGTACGCTGTCACACCGAGCCATTGCCCTATTTCTTGTAAAGTGAAGAACATTGTTTGAAAGTCTTATTAGCTTCCTGTCAATGTCGTGTCAACAGTGACAGTGACATCACAAATGATGGAGGGATGGGTAGATGGATTCCAGAAATCAAATCCGGAGACGACGACGAAGAAAAATAGTTATGATGATAATCTTATTTTACTTATGGAATGTTAACTGTACGAAACACACGAATCACAACAGCTGACGTGTTTCGAGCCCGTTCGGCCGGAGGGGACGTGTCGTTCAAAGGGATTAAATCATCTAATTAAATGAACATAAATAATCATATTAATAATCTTACATCATCGCAAAGCAGTGTCATCAAAACATGCAACCGGGACTTTTTAACTCACCAATTAATTTGACGGTCGTTGTGTTCACCGTAAAGTCAACAGTACCTTGATAAAACTTTTTCAGTTCTTGACTCAAATTCAGTGCTTTTGGAATGGCAGCTCCAAGACCGTGAATAAATAGCTCCCGAAATTGTCCGTCCAACAGTTTTTCACATTTTGACAATTGCGACTATATATCAAAACATTATTATAAAATATCGTTTATGAACTTGCTTCAGTTTACAAACTTTAGCCACTTTTATGCTTTTACCTGAAAGTTGGACCTTTCACTCACAAACACGTCGTTAGCTTTTCGGACAAATTCAGGTGGTGGACGTTTTTTCACAATGTAATTCTTCCGTCCGGTTTCTTCTTGAACTCGACTGTGACCCGAACCCGCTCCTGGATCACTTGGTTTTGGTCTTTGTCTATGACCAAAACGGGAATGTTTTTGGTCCAGATTTTGACCTTTTTTAAAATTATTATCTTCGCCTTCTGCCATTTCTCACACCACTTGCACTTCCGACTTTGCGACTCGAAACTCCATCCTTTCACCTTTCCCTATAGTAGTCCTACTAGGTTTGAAATCATGCGGCCACTTCTGCAATTGCGTTTAGCATTGGGTGGGACTTGGGACGCCAAACGTTTTTCTTAGGAAAATGATGTTTTAATATAATAATTAAATAAATTACTAAACATTTAAAAGTTATGTGATGTGATATGAATATGAACATATATGACATGATTATGACTCTATGACCTATGACTGACTATGACGACTTTATGAATCTGTCCACTGTCGTATAAATGGTAAAGTGTCGTGTACGTTCAATGTTCGTTCTCATTTTCTCATCTCATTTATAAAATGGAAATGAGTCTCAATTTGCTTCAATAATAATAATCAGAGCGTGTAAAATGTACAGCATCACCATGAGTTATTCATAACGTTTCATTCTGCATTCTCATTTTTCTTGTCTCGTCGAGTACAAATGCAGTTGCATGCAATCAAAGTCAAATCCCTAAATGAGCCAAACAAGAGAGAATACTATAAAGTGCAATCAAATCACAAAATCATAGTATTGTTCATCCTTGAGAATTGAGACATCCAAATCCTCTTTTTTGCATTGTTGTGATGATGATTCANAGAATACTATAAAGTGCAATCAAATCACAAAATCATAGTATTGTTCATCCTTGAGAATTGAGACATCCAAATCCTCTTTTTTGCATTGTTGTGATGATGATTCAATTTCCCAGTTGGGAGAAGAATCAGAGCAGAACAGTGCGGCATTGACTTCAGGTTTGGCCTTCATTAATTCCCATTACATTTACAAGTTTGTTTAAAATGTAGATTTAGATTTCAAGGCCACGCCACGGCAGATTCATTTTAAACAACTTTAATTGCGATCTATTATTACGTTTGGGGGTTATGAGGATACGAGGAAAGAAATTCAATTTTTAAGATTGTAAATTGCCAATTTGCTCTGGTTGCACTAACTATACTACTTCTGAGTTGAACTCATAATGTCATAGTCATCTCATAATACATATTGACGCGTTCATAACGTTTATGTTACTTGACTTAACGTATTGTAAACTGTATATAATTGACATTTTGGTAAAAATAGTAGACAAACAAATTCAATATGCACCAACCATCATTTTGTGACGGTCAATAGACGATTACGCAAAATTCGTAAACTTCGTGAGTCATGCATGCAGAAAAATTCAATTAAGTAACCACATAAATAACCAGTAACCAAAAATATGAGATGCAGGAAATTCAGGTGTTCTCAACGATTCTCGGAGTGGAAAAGTTGGTCAGTTTGCGGTCAATCCGATCAGGTCATGAGCAGAGCAGTTAATACATTGGTAGTCGGTAGTATAGTTAGTACACAACCCTTTTTCGAAATGAGGCCAAGCAACCAAATCCCGTACTCGACCTAGGAATGGACTGTGAGTTGATGATTGTGGGAAACGTGGGAATGTGGACATGACATACGATGTGACATTGTTAGTTGGTACACTATGCAAAATGCAACACATAAACAAGTATTACAATGAGGAATCAGGTTTACAACTACTAATACACGAGCGTTATTGGCTTGATCTAGTCTAAAATGCATTTCGTCAACATTCACACTTCAGACTGCTCTCTAATAAAATCATTTTAAAAACGGGAAAAAATAGTACGAAATTACGAAACTGGAATATTTCAAATGATTCGAAATGATTTCAAATAAATAATATTTAACATATTGCATTAATGAAGTGAAAAATCAAACCGAAGTTGGCCTGATCAGTATTTCAAATTGGCCATCTGTCATCTCATTTTTAAAAAACGTGAAAACACCCCTTCCCTGCAGACATTCACACAAGACAAAATTAACTTTGTGACCAAATCCCAAAATGCTTTTAATGGAATATAGGTGATCTCTCATTGGTCTCGTGGTGTTGGTCGAATACCCCGTTGTTATTGTTGTGTTGGGTGCTGAGAACTGACCGATGGCCATTTCCGCCGAATGGCTCGTCTATTGTGTAATTGTCTTTCTCTTCCTTTATGTACAGAAGCGTAGCATGGCACATCATCTCATCGTGCCCTGGATTGACTACTATTGTTAAACTATGTTCTACACCTATCTAACTATTGTGATTTGTGACAGGTGGAATTAGCACAGGGACAAAAACACTGCAAAAGTGCCTATCAACATTTCCTTCTACACCGTTAACAATGCAACGATTCCCTATCCATTATCCATTCTCGTTCACAACTCATAATTCAGGAACATTATATGTATTTCGTATTTCACATTCTGTATAGACTGCTTTCAACTGACTAATCTTTCAAAGCAATCAATCCACTTTGCCTATTCGATTGTTAACAAAAGGCATTCTAATTTTGTCAAAACACATCCACATATACATTGCAAAATATCACCTTTTCAGTACTCTCGTTGTTTCAACACAAACAAACAAGGATCATTAGTTCGCTTCCTATAGATGTTGTACTTTGGAATGATTTGTAAATGAACTGTATGTGCCCCTAGACAATGGCAATAACAAATTAACCATATAGCCTTTGTTTCTTTAATTATTGGTAGTGTAATTGATACAAGCATAGTTAGTACAATATAATACGTTATAAACGTATATACACAGTAAAGTTTTAGTTCATATCATAAGCATAATACACGTTCATATGCAACAACAAAAGAATCATTTTATTTCATTCGTACACACGAGTGAATTCGAAAATACGAAACTAATGCTGTTTCATCTGCCGTGAAGTACTAGGATGCGTTCTCAAATGAAAGTGGACGTAAAAACAAACTTAATTATAAAACCAATGCGGAAAAATGTAAGAATAAGAATGTAAGGGTAAGAGTTTACTGAATAGCCTTAGCAAGAAACCCACCCGCATTACTGCATGGGGTTAGACTTTATTGCTCATTTTGAAGTGGCAGGTCAGATGAGAAGACTGGTTGATGAGATAAACATTGACACGCTGCAAAAGTTAAGATGAAAATCAGTATAGATTTGAGACTTTGGTTTGGAAACAGTGTTTATATTTTATACGTTCATGAAAGGGCGATGTGCGATATAAGAATGAATTTCTGTTATATCCCCTTACCCTTATCATTAATCAATGAAAATGTAATAATTTCGGGCCAGCATACCAGCAACCAAAGCTCAGTAACAAATAGTAAATAAATCCTAGACAAGACAATCACGACGAACAAGAAACCAATACAAACTACAGAGTACAGAACTACGAACTGTACGAACTAGAATAAATATTATGCATTATAATAATATTACATATTATTTTGCTATTCGGCAAAAGACTAAAAGTAAATTCGTTTTCCTTCATTTGCCTTTTATTTAAGTTATCTAAAACGTTGAATTTATATATATAGACAGAGAACTTAGTGTGCTTTGAACTCATTGCGCATTTACTGATTCGTTTCTTCAACTTTAGCTACTTTTCTGCAAATTCCTAACTGAAAAAAGCCCGCTAGACCAGAAGAAAGACGAGACTGTTCATTGCTGATGATGATAGTTACGTCTTACGTCTATAGTGTTAAGTTCTTCCGGTATTCTGCACAATTCCTCTCTATCCCCGTGAGGCATGACGCACACACGTCTATGAGTGAAAATCATGTTCATTTGTGCAAACGTGCATTAAGAGAATTTAAGACTGAAGAAATTGAATGTTTGCTTTGCTGCATTTCTATTTGCTATAGTTTATAGGATGTTCATTGTCCAAATAGTGACCATTGCCCTCGGGATTTTAATGAAACGTTCTCAACGTTGTAATAAAGTAAAAGTACAATAAACTAATAATATTAACAGGGAATACCACTTCTTTCATTATCTGGGTAAATGTGAGAATGTGCGTAAGTAGCGTGTGTGACACCTGATACAAAAATGTAAACAAAATGTACGAGTACGATGTATACGCTACGATCTACGACTATATTGCTTTCAAGTGAAGGTGAAGTAGGAAGTACAGTGAATCTTTTTGCTCATTTTACTAAATTAGAGGGATCCATTTCATCACCAGATGCTCTTTTCTCACTGTTCTAATGAATTCAAAAACCACTCGACCAAAGCGGTGTAGTAGAAAGAAGACGAAAATGTCAAAGTCTTAAAAAAGCACAACAACAATCATCATCATCAGCAACAAAAGTATTCCCAGGACGTGCATTACAGAACCGTATACTGAAAAAAAACGAAAAAGTCAGTAGAGATACAGAAGCCAAAGCCACCACTGACTGTGTTTTCCCTTCAAGTGCCGTATGAAACATTTCACGCTTAAATTCCTGTACATTTTGCACCTGACGACTACTAGAACATGTAAATCTGTGGGCTCTCAATTTCCTAATTCACACACGTTGACGTTGCAGTGTTTTGATCCACAATGTCCACACGTATGTAATGGTACCACTGAGAGCAGGAAAATAATTAATTAAATCGTTCCCAGTTCACCCTTGCTAGTACACTTTGTGCTGACACATGCTACTATTTGAAAGAATGGCTTTAGTTTTTGAAAACACGGTTCATGCAACAGCAATCAAAGGCAATGCTGTTACTCTTCCGGTTAGGCCGTGCAAAAGCTCATTGGTTTCACAAGTTCACGTTTTGCAATCTGCTCTTCCGTGCCCTATAGTTTTTTTTCTAAAATATGCTATGGCTCAGCTTCATTAGGCTTCCCTACCAGGAAGATCAATGTGAGGTTTCAAAAAAAGCTATTACTCACTACTCACTACTGGTGCTCGTAACTCATTTTTTGCACTCACGCCAATGATCATCAGAAATTCTGGTGTGATTGACTTTTGAGTTTGAGACTGTTTGTGAGATGTTTCTTCATGCTTTAGAAGCACGGACTCACGATTTTTAAATTTTGGGTGTAAAGATCACCTTTCCTGTTTTTTTCCCTTAACGATCACTCGACTGCTTCATTCGCTTTGGTTACAAACTAGCGTAAATGGGAAATTGAAATGGCCTTTGACCGACTGCGGTTTTGTTTTGTTGAGCTTCATAGTCAGGTTAAGGTCAATTTGTAACTTTGGTCATAAATTGGCATTAGTCTGGTTGAATCATTTGGTTTCACTTCACACAATCCTACGTGAGCATACGGCTGCGCAACGTCGAATGTAAATAACAAAAGGATCAGTGAACTGTCGACAACTCTGCTATTGAAATTAAAGTATACTTCAAATCCTATCGGAATTTTTCATCAAATCAAATTACAATTGATTTAGTACATATTAAGTTGTTGACAAAGATTCTCTTTGGTACTCTTTGAGTTGTTGATAATTGCACTTGAAACGATTTTATCATTTTATTCAAATCATTTCAAAGTCATTTTTATAGGTTTATTATTGTAAAATAGAAAAAGAGCGTATTTTTTGTAAAAGTTCCCAGGAGAGATCCATTAAAGCGTAAGCGACAAGCGGTCCACATTTGTTCAACATGAATAGAACATAGGGCGGAAAGAGTAACCATGATCAGTTTTGTATGCAAAGTTTGAATGCTGAGAGGGTTGAGAGTGAAAGATTGAGAGTCATTTACCTCTCGCACGTAACAAAAGGAATAGAATCTAATGCAAAAACTCATTCAAACACAAACAAAACAGATACGAATGAAAATGCTCGCAAAAATGCATAGAATAATACTATACTGGTACTATAAAACCGTGTGTTCATTGCATTTTCCATTGCGCTTAATGGTCCTTGTGTGGCTTGACGTTTACAACCGTATTTTAAAAAGAGCCGAAGCCTATCGCATTATGCAACTTGGGCACATTATCTCATATCATAGGAAAAAAAATTGTATGCAGACTGTTCAGTTCAATGCGAAAATTCTAAATGGGAAATGCAAATGTTCAATGCTCTTTGAATAATAACATGCGTGAAAATGGATCCCACGGGGTTCCATTTTAATTCATAGGAATTATACAGTATGAATGGTAGCATTTTAAAAAAATCGCATTATATTTTTGCAGTAAATGGTATACTACTGCTTTTATGCATATTGCATTTCCTAGTGTACTCAACAATGAAGTCGTAAAGGATCTTGAATTATATACAGAGGATGGAAATCTATTCGTGCCCATCCTCATGTCATGAACGCTTATCAGATGCTAATCAGATGAATCCCCATGCAGCAGCACTTTTTGGACACTCATCAGTCTCATCGTCACGTTGAACTTACAGCAATTTTTTTGAAACCCCCTTTTGTGAACTCAATGAAGAAGACAGGATGTTGTTTTGTGTGTGAGTAAAGCTTCTGCATTAGACAATTCACACACACACACATACTGTGGACATGTCATTGTTACCCTTACGGGACTTTTGAAAGCTCTCTGTGTGATCCTTTTTTGAGGTTGGTCGTTGGTTCCTATTCAAAAAATTGATCCCACTATGTCGCTCGAGAGTGAAGACGAAGAAGTTTGAAAATTCTACCTTCTCCTTATACTTCCTCTTTGGTGTCACATGGTGTTTAAATGTTACTGCTACATCGTTGTACGTCACATCAATCTGTCGCATCTCTCAACACTTGTCTGACTGACTTTACGTCGACACAATCGTTGTCTAGTTGTTTCTTCTAAATAACATGTTATGTACTACAAGTTTCGTTCTTCTTACTTCCTTTTACGGATAAAAAACATTTCCACAACAATTGACACTGACGAGACAAAGATGTCAAAGTACAAAGAGCGTAACGATGGTAAGATAAGAAGAAAAGACCCTTTTGTCCTACAATCTTGAATGATCCGACATTTAAGTAGAATAAAACTAAGTGCAAGTAGCTGTTTTCCTACTTGCGGTGCTAGCATAATGAATAATGAATGTCTTGAGATGATCGATATAGCTGATTTTAATACCATTAATTTTTATTTGTAATGAGTTCTATTCGACAATTTATTATTCCCCGTAGATTTGAATTAGCACAGTTGGGCAATAAATGCACACTTTACCTTTACCTTGATAAAGTAAGTTCTACTAGCGTTATGTTTCTAAAAATGCGCTGATTTTTTTGTAAGCCCGTTAAAAATGGGTGGATGAGGCACAGCCGCCGTTACTGATGAGAAGCCAAAAAGGTACTTTAAAAGCGCCCAAAGTGCTCATCCTCACGTCTAGCCGTGCAAATCCGCAATATTGAGAGATAAGGTCTCGCTCGCATGTGGGAAGTCATTCTCATCCATTGTACTATCGCAAAATACACTACCTGGGCTCTGAGGCCAAGTGCAGGCTCTTGAAGGTACCTCTTCCTTAGTATGCTTTATGATGAAAGGTATGTAACGTCGAGTTCTTTGGTGCAATTGGAGAATTGAAAACGTAAACACTGACAGTGTCCATGTCCATGTCCATGCCCATGCTAGCACACAGCCTTTTTTGCGACATGCATGCATGTGATGAGAACAGAACAGAGAATCATCCTTCAGAAGAGCACGACAGGGTGAGATTGGAATTGCAATTCTCTTCCCTTTTTCAAGGAGGGTTGCATAGCCCAACTACTTCAGTGCTCACCTGTTCATTCTCACGGGCACTACAGGTGAATGAATCTTCATCCCGTCTTTTCCATTGAGGTTTCCCAATCAGTTTGACAGAAAGTACATTTTTTTCAAACGCAAAAATCACCTTCAAAATTCAAATATTAATTGAAATTGCGTGCATATATATCATGTCGCAATAACCCAAGCCATTTTGGGGATCAGTGCAGTGTCGCAATTATTGCGA